>UELX01000781.1:0-61396 GCA_900480035.1 Eupelmus urozonus
TAGTTTACTTTTTTATAAAAAAAAAAAAACAAGCTTTACAGTTATTGGGAGCTTTTCTAAAAAGGAATCCATTTGGATCTAAGGTAAAAAAAAAAATTATAAATCGTAAACTAAAATTTCAATCAAATATTTTTTTCTGCTATAATTTATTTATATTTCATTAATAAATAATTTATAGATGAATCAAAAAAAATTGCTAAAAATCTTGAACAAGCAAAAACAGAATTAAAACAGCTTCAGACTAATTTTTATCATCCTGTACAGGATCAAATGCATTTAGGTCAGATAAAGGTTAAAAAGAAACTTGTAGACTATTTGCAGGTAAAGAATACTATTAAATTAAATAATTAAATATAAAAATAAATAATAAATATTTTTATTATTTTTTTTTATTTTAGAATTGTTATACTTTTTCAATCGAGTTGGAAAAGACAATTCCTATTATGGAGATGTTACTGTATTTGTGGATCCTGGTGATGCTATGGATGCATTGTCATGTCTTGGTGCAGCTTACCAGTTTCAAATAGCAGGAGCTTTGGCAGGTTTACGAAAAGCACTTTTTCAAATCTTCTCAATTTGGCACTTGTTTAGAAAGAAATTTATCGAAGTAAAAAGCAATTTATCTGAGTCATCTCAAACAAAAAGAAAATTCTCAGAAAAATATCTTCAAACTTATGATGAAATCACGTTTAAGACAATGCTCGATGTTGTGATATTTATCCAATTGATTTTCGGAGTATCAAAATATTTTACATGAATATAGTTTTGCAGTAGTAAAAAAAATTTCTCTTGTTTCAAAAGTCATGTTTTCCAAGATAAATATAAAAGTAAAAAACAGAAGTTTTTCCATAAAAGTTTTATGTTTCATTAATATGACTGTTTTAATATTTATATTTAATAATGATATCATGTAAATTTTTTTGCCATAAATTACGCAAATAAGCAAATAAGCAATTTTAAAATTAAGTGTCAGGATGCTATACAATTTGGTAGTAAAATAAGATAAAAAATAACTTTTCGTACTGCTGCTAAAAATTTCTGCCAAAGTATAATTTTGAACACATAATTTTAGAAACACTTTTTAAAAATAAAATGGATGTAAATAAAAATTAATAGTCAAATTTTTTTTGCATTTTATTTTATCAAATAGAGTAATTTTGAAATATTTTAAAAAGTGTTATCTACTAGAGTATAACATTTTATATAATTATGTAGAACGAATTCAATAAAAAATTATATTAAAGATTTTATTATTACGTTGGTTTTAATTAAAAAAGTCTTAACTTTTGTGAATAAGTCTCTTCTATTTAGAACCGTTATTAGTATTTATTTATTTCTTTCCGTACTTAATGGGGTCCGAAACTCAATTTTTACCGGCTTTTTGAAAATCGCGGCATTTTCTTTTTGCCATATACCGACGGTCAGTCTCAATTTTTGACAATCTCATACCATAATAATCGACTGTCAGTTATTGAATAAGAATTCTTACTTCTTTTTGCGTGCGATATTATAAATTAATAATTCACTATTACACAAATTTACTATTAAACAAACTATGCATACAGGAAAACTAAAAATTAACCTGAAGGCAGCAAAAATTTTAGAAAGAAAAGCAAACTTATTACAATCTAAAGCCCGAGAAATGGAAATTTCAAGAGCACTTTACAGCTGCAAGAATTATACACAAATATTATGGCACTTCGCATGAAACGCAGAAAAGAAACATAAGGTAATAAAAAGAATTATCTAAGATAATCGAGGATTTAGAACGGATGCTAATCCTAGCAAGCACAAACGTGCGCCAGCAGACGGCTGGGGCGAAAACTGTCCAAGCAAGTAGGGGCGAGGAAAGGGAAAAAATTGACGAAGAACAGGAGGGAGACCTTTCTGCTGAAAGATATAAAACGATGGTTCCGAGGACGAAGACTAAAAGGTCTTCAGCGCGTACTCAGCACGTTTCATGTAATTTAAAACTTAAAAATTACAGTTATCGGTTCACATTTGCTGTTCCGCTCACGAGAGTGGACCATTACACCGCGGCAGTGTAAACGCGCCATTTTTGTTTCGCCACAGTTGGCCGCAGTTGCTCCGACTGCAGGTCAGTGCAAGTTTGAAATTCAATAGATGTATAGTGGAGGCTGGTGGCGGTTATACGTTGTTTACATTTGAGCGTTGATTTTCTGGCGGCAGTCGTGGGTCCGGTCACTCGAAGCTAGCCAATTTAAACTAAGATTAATTACAAAGACAGAAATAAACTAACAATCGTACGTGAAATTTGACAGAAGCAGAATGATGATGAGAGACTTTGTTATTCCTTTGGATAAGGACGAACTCGCCCAGACGCACTTCAGGGATTACGGTCACCGCGATGTTGTGCCTTTGCAGATGATAAGCAGAGAGATCAATGGTGAGTTGCTGTATTTTTTTCTATGAAATGGAGAAAGCTTCTTGAGGTTATTTAATTCTTCTGCGTGGTTAATTTGGTTTTACCACGGGATAGAGACGGTTTAAAGCATCTCTCATAACCCCTTCTATGGATAGATTAGTTAAATTTTTAAACAAAAAACTCAATTTTGAAGAAAAGTTTTACTTAAAAAATCTTCTTGGTTGAAGGAATATTGGCTTATTCAGATATGTTTTGTCTAGCTGAATGAGACCTTACAACAAACTGTTTTTCACTGGTAATTGTACTTGAGAACTAAAATTGTGAATTTATATTGTCAAGACTGCGTCGAAGTATTAATCTGTTTACCTCAGTTGTTTTTTCTGTTTGTTTTACTTATATGATGTTGATTATACAATACTTAATAAATATTAATATTTTTTAGCCATCAGCCAACAATTGACAGACAAAGGACCAGTAGAACTTGTATATAATAAGCTAGATTTATTTCTATCAATAGTGATCCATGGGAATAAAATAGAAATACAAGTTCTTCTTCGAGCTTTCAGCAGAATTTTAAAACGTATTTAACTTAATTCTTTAATATGTAAAGTTTTTGTGTACTTTAAAGTTTAGTTTAAAAAATTTATAAATTCACTTAAAAAACTATAATTTTACTATTTTAATATCTTAGTAACTTTTTATATTAAAACTAAAAATTACAAATATTTTATAATTTCAGTTGTACAAAATCTGATAGGATACTTGGAAAAGATAGCTGAAAAATCACAAGAATTAGATATTGAACAAGATGAAAAATCTAAACTACTCAATACGAATAAAATATTGGCTTATGTTTATTCATCTGTATTATGTGTTATAGAAGAGCAGATAGCAGACAGTAGTAATAATATGGATAATATTGGCAGAGTCAGTAAATATTTCACCATATCAATAATTATTATTAATACATTTAATTCATATGATAGCTTAATTTTTATTCATTTATTTTTTATTTATTTAGCGTAAGAAAAATGTACAAAAATCAGATGTCGAAGAAGAGTGGGAAACTCAAAGAGAAAAAGCAATGGAAACATTACATCGATGGTTACAATTGCCACTAAAACATTTATATACACCACCTATAATGGAAGATTCATTCGTTGGGTAAATTTAAAAAAATAATTTAAAATAGCAATTTTTTACAAACTAGTTTTAGACTTAATAAGTCAGTTTTAATAGTAAATAATGATTATTACTTTATTTTTATAGAACTTTGAGTCAAATATGCTACAAAATACTAGAGAAAACAAAAGATATAAAGTCTAAAAACGTTAGAAACCTTATATTTCAGGTAATATATAAAAAATCTATCTACTAATCTTCTAAATGAGCTTCATTTGATGTATTTCTTCTTGTGAAACATCAAAATAATGTGTAATTTTTTTAGATTCTTGGTACACTAGTAAAAAAATATAATCATGGCATAGCTTGTGTTGTTCGAATTATACAGTTGGCTAAATTTCATGAAGCACTAGCAGTACCTATTGGAACTGGCGTTGCTATTATGGTTACTGAATGTGGATGTACTGGGTTAATAAGGGAAATCGCTCGAGAAATAGGTGAAAGTGAGCCTGGAGAAAACGATGCTCGCAATTTTTGCAATTTTCTTGAAGCTATAGCAACTACAAAAGCAGAAATTGTATTGCCTATTTTAGATAACATTATGGATTATCTGGACAATCAAGTAAGTTACAAAATAAATGTTACACATTAATTTTATTCTAAAAATAGTTTGTATTTCATATGCCCATTATAAACTTAAATCTTTTAACAAGTTATCAATAAATATCAATAAAATTATTATTTTAATAGAACTATATCATGAGAAATTGTGCAATTGGCGTAATAGGAGTTATTATTACCAATGTTCTCACTGGTGAGGACTTAACGCCTGAAAAACGAACTTTAAGGGATGAGTGTTTAGACAATTTAGAGGATTATATTTTAGACAGCAATGCATATGTTAGATCTAAAGTTCTTCAGACATGGCAAAAACTTTGTTGCGAAGGTGCAATACCCTTGTCTAGGCAAAATAGACTTTTAAAAGCATCTGTCTTACGACTAGAGGATAAAAGTGCAAATGTTCGAAAACAAGCCTTACAGTTATTGCGAGCTATTCTTCAGAGCAATCCATTTGCATCTAAGGTAAAAATAATTATAAAACTAAAAATAGAATTTTAGTTATAAATTCTTTTTTGTGCTATAACTTATTTATATTTAATTTATAAATAATTTGTAGATGAATCAAGAAAAATTTGCTCAAAATCTTGAGCAAGCAAAAACTGAATTAAAACAGCTTCAAACTAATATTTATCATACTGCTGGAGCAGAAGAAGAAAAGGAGGAGCTGTGGAAAACTCAACTTCCTTTAATAGAAGACGCTATTAATAAGATAACACAAGAAAATCGTAAGTAATATTAAAAAAACTTGGTCTACAAGTAGTCAAGAATATTTATATATTAAATTTATCTATGTTTGTGTACGTTTCACTAATTTGTTGATTGATTTTTTTTTTTAGAAAACAATTTACCAAACGAAGAGAATGAAGCTGAGGATGACGAAATTGACATTAAAGAAGCTTTTGACAAAATTCAAAATTATATATTAAAAGATAAATGTTTAAAAGCTGTGAAATTTTTACAAAAATTATTCATGCAATCAGGTTTTGGGAAGGAAATGAGTAATTTATCAGAGGAAACAAAAAAAGAAGCTCTTTTATTATTTATGTACAAAATATTTATGAACTCTAGTTCTAAGAAAGATAAAGGTGAAGAAAAAAGTGACAATTCAAAAGAAAAAACAAAAGCATTTCAAACTGATCAAGAGGAATTAAAACAGTTAGATCAAATAAAGGTTAAAAAGAAACTTGTGGACTATTTACAGGTAAAAAATATTCTTAAATTAAATAATTTTTATTGCTTAAAGTGAATTATAAACATTTTAATACCTCGAACGTTAAATAATATATAAGTGAGTATGTATATTTTTATTTTTATTTTAGAATTGTTATACTTTTTCAATTGAGTTGGAAAAGACAATTCCTATTGTGGAGAAGTTACTGTATTCAGTCAATCCTGGTGATGCTATAGAAGCATGCTCTTTTCTTGGTGCAGCTTACCAGTTTCAAATAGCAGGAGCTTTGGCTGGCGTACGAAAAGCACTTTTTCAAATCTTTTGCCGCGATCAATCAGTACGAGATAATTTGGCACTTGTTTACAAAGAAATTTATCTGAGTAGTACCGATAATCAATTATCTTCTCGGGCAAAAGCTTTACAGTCTGTAAAATCCCTGATACAATTATTGGATGGGATGCTACCAGGACAAAGTTCAGCCCTAGCAAAGCTTATTGTTTCATGGAGGTCTAATAATGAATTGGATGCTGAAGCATTGAAGGTAGTTTTCTAAAGTTTAAATCAAAATTTTGTTAACGATAAATGTTTATTTTGTTTTATTCATATTTGTTTTTAAAAAATACTTTGTTCGTTTAGGTAATGTGGGAAATGTTTACATTAAAATTAGCAAATACAACTTCTGATGAAAGCAGGTCGGCTTTGATGTTACTGACAATGGCAGCGCAAGTAGAATCAAACATTATTACTGACAATTTAGATGTACTCATAAAAGTTGGTCTAGGCCCAAGAGCTCAAACTGATCTTTTACTAGCTAGAGATACTTGCAGAGCGTTTCTAACTATTAAGCAGGATTGTTCCAAAGATATAGATAAATCTCCTATTAAGTGAGTTGGTTACTAATAATAATTTTCGATACAAATGCGAAAAAGTTGGTTTCTGCATGAGGGAGAGTTTTCTACCCGAGCGTGTCAAAAATCAATTTTCGCATGTGTTGAACAATACTTTTTAAAACAGTGGATATAAATTGCCTTTTAAAGTGCTTCTTTATACTTACTGTTTCAAAAAATATATTTACTTATTTCATATTTAAGTTTCTTAATATTATTCTGTTGCTTAAATCAGGTATCCTAATGATCATGAAATGTTTAAAGAAATCTGTACACTTCTGAAAGAAACTTTCTTTGAAGAAACAGATAACGGATATATTTCATTTGCAACGGACGCTATAAATGTTATTTATCACGTAAGGACAAAAAATACTTAAACAATATTATATTAGTAACAATAAAAAAAATTCTTATTAAAAATCATTTATGTTTATAGCTAGCTGATCAACCTGCTGTATTAGTTCAAGATGTTCTAAACCATGTAGGCAAACTCGGCAAATTTATTCACACCCCTGACAATCCTGAGTTAATTCGCGAAATTCCAGCGCCACAAATCTCAAGATTCTTATTTTTAATAGGCCATTTGGGTATTCGCGAAATGGTTTATCTGGATCAGTCAGTTTATAAGGAATTAAAGCGCCGCAATGCAGTGCGTGAAAAGAAAAAGGAAATGCGAGCGCGCGTAAGCAACGTGAGGCGACGAAAGTCCATGAATGTTTCGACTATGTCTACGGTTTCATCGGTGTCAATGGTGTCAAATGCTTCTACGATTCTTGGTAGTGCTCAGCGCTCGATTCGTGGCAGGAATGAAGAAGATCAGGAGGATGGGATGGAGGGTGCAACTGCTGATGACGCCGATGCAGAGCACATCAACATGTGTCTGGAGCAGGAGCTACTGGCTGAGGGTAGCTTTCTCAGCAAGTTTGTGTGAGTATAAACGTCTCTGGAGGGGTTGATATTTGTTATTAATCTTTTGACGAATCAAAATACTTCCTTCTGTCTGTTTTTCTTTATAAAAAATTAAATACTTTTTTAGACCAGGAATATTAGAAGTCTGTCAGCATCCTGAAAAATATACCGATGAAATTGTTCAAGCCCATGGGGTACTTGCGCTCAGCAAATTCATGACTATAAGTTCAAACTTCTGTGAGGCTAATCTTCAGTTATTTGTAACTATTCTAGAACGTTCGTCTTGTCCAGAAATCAGGGCAAATATTCTAATAGGGTTAGCAGATCTAATGACCAGATTCCCCAATCAAATTGAGCCTTGGACATCGCATATTTATGGAAGGTAGATAGAATAATAATTAATTTTCTCTCATTGTATTATGTAAGGCTATCGAAATTTATTAAATTAATTTATATTATTGTAAATAAATTTTTTATTTTAGACTTAAAGACGAAAATCTTTTGGTAAGAAGTACTTGTGTTAGAATGTTGTCCAATTTAATATTAGGTGAAATGATCCGTGTCAAAGGACAGGTCGCTCAATTGGCACTTTGTATGGTGGATGAAAATGAAACAATACGTGTAGATACAAAACAGTTATTTAAAGACTTATCACAAAAAGGAAATGCACTCTACAATGTTATGCCCGATATACTTTCATGTTTATCTGACTCTGAATTAAATCTGTCAGAAAAGAATTTCCAAGAGATTATAAAGTAAGTTTTTGTTTTATATTTAAAATTACTATTTCATTTAAAAGATTCACATAAAAAGTTAAGTATAATATCATAAATTGAAAACATTATTCATATTAATATTTGAAATCTTTTTAGATATATATTAGGATTATTACAAAAAGATAGACAAGTAGACAGCATAATAGAAAAATTATGCAGCAGATTCAAACTAGCTACGACTGAACGACAATGGAGAGATTTATCTTACTGTCTTTCACTTCTGAAATTTAGTGCAAAGGGTAAATAGCTGTATATAAATTATTCATAAAGTAGTTAAAAAATATAAAAATAATGATTATAAGTTTTACATTTAATTACAATTTTTCAGGTATAAGAATTCTAATAAAAGATCTACCTCTGCTAAAGGAAAAGATTCATAATGAAGATGTACAAAAAGCCTTGAACTGCATAGTTGACCAAGCGAAGCGACGTCCTGATGCAAAGACAGCCTGTCTAGAATTGGAAGAAAAAATTAAAGAGTTGGTAGAAAACTCGGAGAATGACGAAGGTGAAGCACCAAAACCTGTATCCGATAGCGAGGTAATGCCACCACCACAGATGCCTGTACCTAAATCTGTTAAAGCTAAAAAGAAAGTAAGACGAGCAAGGAGAGTTGAAGACGATGAAGAAGACGAAGATGAAGATGAAGTTGAAAACCGATCGTCTAGTAGAAACAATAGTATTGTCAGAAGCAGTAAGTAGAATTTTTGGAAATTTGCAGTATTAACCTGTAAATAATAATGTAAATATTATATTTTTTATTCATTAATATCGCAGCAAGAAGAGGAGGAAAGTCTGATAATAGCTCTAAAAATGATTCTACTGTAAATAGTGAGTCTGAAGAAGAGGACATGACGAGCACACCTCGAAGACCTTTAAGAAAGAGCCTTAGAACTCCAACAAATGAAAATAAAACATCTACCCCATTAGCTGTACCAGATAAATCTACATCTACGCCAGGTAAAATTGTTATATAGTTATATAACAGTGAATTTATTTAGATGCATTATGTATTTTAAAAACGAGATAAATTAGTAAAATTAGAGCATTAATGTTTTAATTAAAAATTTATTTTCTAGTTTCTACAAGAAGAACTCCAAGAAAGAAAAATAATGCCGATTTGTCTCCACTTACAATGTCTTCATCAAAAAGAACACGTTCCTCGAGGAACTAATGCTTTTCATTATGTTACAGATAAAATATTGTGTCATATAATTTTAGATAAGTGTGTAAATATAAAATTATTTTAACAAATAAACTTTAATCTTTTTAATCAAATGATAATCAACTCTTTTTTAAAAAGGGTTAAATCTTAATTTAAGTAATAAATAAATTCCATTTTTTATCTCGATGTCGTTGTATTTGCATTTAAATGTTTGTTCAACACAATAATTAAGTACAGTTATTTTTTACAATAAAATAAAATCTGTAAATGTATTAATCTTAATTGGTCATTTTTTTTTTATCTACAATATATTGCTTAATATTATCAATAATTTAATAATAAATTCAACAATAAATGCAATTCAAAATCGCTTACATTACTATTGTGTAGCTTTTGTTCAATAAAAATTTTCAAAAAAATGAGTATTGTCATGCGCTCTTACTTTCATCCATTGAGATTTCTTAATGTTCCAGCATCTGTTTATAAGCTTGAAGCAGGAATTATTTCTGTTTTACTATCTTTTGTAACTAATTGCAACAAACTTCCATTTACTGGTCTTTCTTGTTTTTGTGACCATTTCCAAAATAGTCTGTAATATGAGTAAAATATCATAATAAAATATTACTGTTTTTCTAATTCAGTATTAATATTAGTTATATATTATAATACATACTCAGCTACAAACTCTAGTGGAGTCCATGTAGCAGTATCAGCTTTTGGCATCCATTTTCGATTCATTGGTGTGTCCAATGTAACAGGTAAAATACTAGCGACTAAAGATTCAGCTGGAAGACCACTACCATCAGTTGCCAATGATTTGGTAAGTTGGTGAACTGCTGCTTTGGCCATTCCATATCCAATCATTCCTTAAAACAAATTTTAATTATTTTTATTGAATTATGTTACAAGATCCTGTAGTAATTTTTTAACGTTTTTGTTAAAAAATATTTACCTGGGGTTCCTTCAAGGGCAGCCTTTGCTCCAGTCAGTGAAAGAAATCCACCTTCCTTCAAGTACTGTGCAGCAATTTTGGACGCTATAACTGAACTCCAAACACTTTGCTTCCACATCAAATCACTGTTTTTAACAAAGTCCTTATTAGCAGCATTACCTCCAGCCCAACCACCAGCAACACAGATGACACCATCTAGTTTTTCTTCTCCTAGGATTTCCTTTACTTGAGTTAAGATATTTTCTTCCTGAGTTGAAAATTGATTTTATTTTATTATTATGATAAAATAAATTTATGAAAATATAATTTATTTATTGACAAAAGTTTTTTACTAATATAAAATTAAAATTAAAAATTACCTGTTCAAGCCAATTTTGTTCAACATTGACTAATACATTTGCATCGGCAGATTCATTTTTTTTCATATCAATAGATCCAACCCACTAAAAAGTAAAGAGAAAACAAAATTATTATTATAAAATTATAAAAAACATAATGTATTATATTAAGATTCAATATTATATAAAAAGTATCTTTAATATTGTGATAAATAAAATATTTTGTAGTGTATGGTATATTAATAAAAAGTAATTACATTGGAATTTTCAAATAGTAAATTTAAAAGTGTGACCTTGAAATAAAGGTTATCTGCTTATAAAAAAATAATTTTGTCATAAGGCAGATAATTTACAGTGAGAACAAAATTGAATTCTTATTGGAGCAATATGAAATTAATATCAATGAATAAAACTTTTTACAAAAATATTTATTCATTGAAAACAGATAAGCAAAGATTTATAACATGTACTGCATCATCATGGAATATGTGCATTTAGAAAGTAAGTACTGGATAATCTAATGTCCTTGAAAGTATCTCTAGTAGTACAGTATAAAAGAATTTATAAAAAAAAAATTATATAAAAACTAATCTGACTAATGAAATCAAGGTGTGTCCATAAATAAAAACTATTTTGCAATAGTTTAAATAAATATTAAATTACATTCATTCTTTAATGTCTAAAGTTCATGTTTGAATTCCTTGTATTCGAATACTAGTCAAAATTAATTTAAGTATGAGAGTATGAGATAAAAGTTGGAGAAAAAAAAAATATTTCTCATATTTTAAAAGTAAAATTTAGCTTCTCTTAAACTTCCATATTAAGTGCTACATCAGATAAAGTTCATATAATTATGAATACATTAACACTCCTTACATCTAAATGATTTTCTAATTACATATTAAGATTTCATCAATAAAATAAAACTTCTCTGTAATTCATTCCTAATGAATCAGCATTCAACGTTTTTAAAACCAATTATAATATTACGTCTCCCGAATTCAATCTGAATATATAATATATCAAGTAAACCGAAAAAAATCAATGTGCAATTTCACGAAAACCAGTATCAAAAATCTCCAATTCAACTTTCCCATGAACATATGTTACGAAACTCCCCCGCGATCAATAGCAGCAACAAGTGTGGCGTATATAGGACCCCCCACAGCCACCCTCTTTTTTTCCCCCCCAAAAAAAACAAAAAGTAAACTGCAGCAACTGAGATTTCGAAGAGCAACCACCTCTACTGCATTAACCAAAATATCCAACTATATACTCATAAAACTTACCCAGTTCTTAGACTTGAAGGTATTAACGCAGACGGAGCCCAGGGCGCCCTTGCCACCATAAACGAAGACCTTACCGAGTGTTGCTGCCATGGCTGTATGATATAGGTGCGTGCGCGATCGTTGGAGGAAACGAACTGTCGGCAAGCACGCCTATACTCGCCGGGAAAAAGTGAGAGGAAACCTTGGCGCGACTTCTGGCCGGCGTGGGGGATGTAGGATGTGATAATGGTGCGAGAGAGCGAGACGGGCGAAGAGCAAAAAACATTGATTGCGTCATAGGGTAGGATGGTGGGAGGTGAGCGCCGAAATTTAAATGGACTTTATTGAGCGTTTGGTGTATTGAGAGAGACTAGAGTTGTTGAATGTTTTTTAATAATTGTTTTAAGATTTTTGTTTATTTTTGTTGTGACGATGATCTTGAAGATATTCCTGAGTTTATGCTAGCAGTGATATGGAATAATTAGTTGGATAAATGAAACAATCATTGTTTTTTTTTTGTCTATTTATTATAAAACATTTTTACGCATTTACAATTGTCCGTAAAAATAAGATTTCACTATTCAGTTTTATGTAAAAATTGATTGTATAAAATTGTATAAAAATACGTACTAACTCTACATACGAAATAAAACAACATTTTGGGCTTCACTTAAATAAGAATACTTAAATCTATAATTTCTTACGTTTATTTTGGTTTATCCTTATGTTCAAGAATCCAAAAGTGCTTCTTGACATCCTTCAATGATATCCTATCTGTGCTTTTCCTCTTAATCAACTTTGATATGAGATCTTTAGCACCAGGCGTCACTTGTGGAGGCCACGGAATTTCAACATTTTTTATTTTTGCATAAGTTTCGTCGGATGTGTCACTGAGAAAAGGAGGTCTTCCCACCAGAAATTCGTAGCACAAAATTCCTAAGCACCAATGATCTACATAAACATCATATTTTTGACCTGTTACCATCTCTGGGGGAAGATAATCTAGTGTGCCACACATTGTATTGCGTTTTGTAGAAGGAGCATGAACTGACCAGCCAAAGTCTGCCAGTTTGATATCTCCGTCATATGTGAGTAACAGATTTTCAGGCTTAATATCTCGATGAATTACATTGTTTTTGTGACAAAACTCCAATGCATCTGCAACTTGATATGTATACTTTGCAGATAAGTGTTCACTAAATCTTTCTTTTGGCTGTCTCTTCAACTCCTTGTAAAGTTCACCTCTTGCAGCAAATTCCAATACTAAATATATTCGTTTCTCATCATGGAAATATGTCAGTAATTGTAGAATGTTAGGATGCCTTAAATGAGATTGAATTTCTATTTCTCGTAGAGCTTGCTTTTCAACTCTGGATTTCATTAATTCAGTTTTAAAAAGTGTTTTTAAAGCTACCATGTAATTGGTTGTTTTTTCTCTTGCAAGATAAACTCGACCAAACTTGCCTCTTCCTAATGGAGCACCAACATCAAAATCATGAAGATGCCATCGATAGCTTTAAAAGAAATACAAATACAGATTTAAACATAAAAGTTATGAAATTAATTCTAAGATCTTCTAACAATATTTTTTATACTTATACTTTTAATGAATTCATATAGTTTTTAAATTATATAAATAATAAATATAAAATTATGAAAACATACCTATCACCTCTGTTTTCTATGTGCTCACTCATCAATTGGATACTTTCTTCTACAGCTCTAGCATATTCTTGAGGTACATGTCTTGGGAGTTTGAAAGTATCAGCCATAGTCATTGTATTGTTTCTTATTATTTCTGTATAAAATATATAAAATAATTATTATTATTAAAAATATAAAGAACTTTTATTAGCAAAATTAAAAATTTTTATATTTAACGATATCATGTTCTTTCAAAATAATGAATATAATTGATTACTCTATTTATGTACAAATTTAAGTTACAATTCATTCATTTTTTATTACTTTTTATAATATTGAGATCACAAATTCAGTTCACTAGCATGCGAGACATACAAAAATTAAGGTTAAAGTATAACCATTCATCTTGATGGAGCGAGATTAATTCATAACATTACATTATTTGACATAACTTAAATCTACTTCAAGAAAAATAACAACAGTATTTGTATATTATAATATTATACAACTTATTCAACTAAATGTTTATAAACATTAAACCTTTTAAAATGACTTATATCAATACATTACTGTACTTGCAACTCACCTAAAATCTAAACGAAGAATCAATTTATAAGTGAATACACTAAAAGCTAAAATTCCATACAATCGCCAACAAGTTTATCAACCTTTTTACTAAAAAATACGTCCTTTTATTATGCCACAGCTTCCTCAACTGTCACTCCCAGAAATCAAACGGCAAAGAAACGATGTTACCAACATCAAGGGTACAATTGGAGGGAGAAATTCTGCGAAGGTTTGTTCCGTCGACAATTTACTTCTGAACGAACAAACCTATCTATATCATATGACTAAATTCCACCAATCAGAATTGTGGAACTTTGGACTAATTTTTTGGAGTACAAGCGGCAAGGAAAATGCGCGCGAAATCTTACACCCACGACGATCGGACGATGGTGGGCAACGTGTGAGCGGAGTAAAAACTTGTTTATCAGAGTACAGTAAACAGTGCAATTAAGATTTTATCAATATGTTTGTTTCTTATTTTACCTTTTACGGACGATAAACTACTGTTTGAAAAATAGTTTACAAATTTTGTCTTTACTTCGGTTATGATAAAAGACTCTTGTTTTATTTACTGTAAGTTACATTAAAGTTAAATCAAGGGCAGATACATAGTGTTTTAGATTATTATTAAGGTTAAAAATGGATTACACTCCAAAGAGAAGGCGTGTTATAATTAAACCAGAAATCAGTGCACTTCAAGAAGCATATCCACATGACTTACAACTATATAAGGTTCCACCGAATGGTATGATTTCATTGATCGAATTCCAAGACTTGGCGTTAGAAAGACAAAAGGGTAACTTGCTGATTTATTGAATTAAATACAATGGCTTGAGATCTTATATAATATCAAATATAATTACAAATAATTTTTAATTTATTGTAGTTCTTCAGTTACTTGAAATTGCACTTGCTCAGCAACACAAAACTCTTGATGCTACAAAACAAGCGTTTATAAGTTCACTTAAAAAAGAAGGATTCCATCATTATGCTAGGCTTGTAAATGCTCCAGGCTGTGCTAGTCATAATGAACAAGATTTAGAAGCAAGAAGAAGAGATCACATATCCCACTTTGTTTTAAGACTGGCATACTCTCTGAAAGATGATTTACAGCAATATCTGCTAGTTCATGAAAGTGAACTTTTCAAATTAAGATTTAGTTCATTAAACAAAGAAGGTCTTTCACAATTTTTACTTACTAGTGACATACATTATTCTCCAGTAAGTATTAATAGTATTTTAAAATTATTATGCTAATAAAACACTACTTTACAAATTTGTCATTATATAATTTATAGTTTATAAAACTAAAAGATTTATGTACCAAAATGGTAAAAATAAAAATATAATTTTTTTCAGATTTCTCAAGAGTTCAAAGATAACAACAGAGAAAATTTATTTGCATCCACTGCAAAAGATCACGATTTTGAAAATATAGATTTTTATGAATTACCATTTGATGCTGTTGTAGATTTAGTAGCTGATAGAAGAGTATATTTACACAAAGGTGTGGCTTATGTTCCTCAAAATGATCTTATTACAGTCTTTCTCAACCATTTTAAAAGTAATTTATCTGTTGAATTAAATGTAAGTTTATATTATATTCTGGATTATGTATATTTTGCCTGTATTTTCATGATTATTATTGTGTAAATTTTAGAGAGCCAGAAAGTTTGTTTTAAGAAACCTTGATGATGATAGACTTCAGAGTTTTTTCATAAGTCTTCCACAGTGCTTTGCTGGTATGAATAAAGTTGTTTGGAATACTGAACATGTTCCAATTGCTAAATTAAATGATGTAAGTTTCTCTTTTTCCTTTTTTAATATTCTTTTTACATTACCGATATAATTAAAAATTATTTATGAATTTTAGTTGGCAAAAACATCATATCCTCTTTGTATGAGAATAATGCATGAGCATTTAACAACTCACCATCATTTAAAAAATACAGGACGTATGCAGTATGGTCTGTTTCTTAAAGGAATAGGAGTAACTCTTGAAGATTCCATTGAATTTTGGAAATCTGAAATGATAAAAAAAGAGGATATGAATGAAGATAAATTCAATAAAAAATATCTTTATCACATTCAGTACAATTATGGTAAATTGGGAAGACGTGTGAATTACAATCCTCATGCCTGTAATAAATTAATAACTGAGTCTTGTGGGCCAGGCGAGGTTCATGGTTGTCCCTATAAACATATGGATACTGATGAACTAACGAAAAAGCTTGTTGAAATCAAGTTAAATCCAACAGGTAGTGAGCTCAATTATTTTTAAAGATTCTTTATTAAAAAATTAAAATTTTTATATTGTATACTATAATTTTGTATATTTGATATCGATCTGCCTCTACTTTTTATTAAAATATATAATTTTGGTAAAGTAGATCGATATCATTAAAATTAATTCAAACTATTAAAGCATTACTAGGCAATAAATAATTTTTATTTTAGTAAGAAAAATTATAATGATTATAAATTTCTTTTTTAGATATTGGTGAAATTACTAAACTTGCTAGTGAGGGTCATTATAATTTGGCTTGCAATCACTACTTTATGAGTACTCAGAAACGTCCTCCTGAAAGGATGTTCCTTCATCCAAATGGATATTTTCAGGCTGCACAGCATAATGTGACACCACCAACCGAGAAACAAACTTAAATGTTATAAATTTTGTTTTAAAAAAATATGTAAAATAATGTATTTATTTATAATATTTATAGGCAATATTTTGTTAATAAAAAGAAAGGAGGTTATAATAATATAATTAATTTTAGTTGTAAACAATTATTTTTAAATTTTAGTTGATCCGGTATTTTGTAGTATTTACTTTAAGATTAGTATTATTTTAGTAGTAGTATTATTTTTTCGCTCTGAAATAATAAATAAAATGCAATAATAATAGTAGTATATTTAATAAAAATAAAAAATAAATTATTATTGTTATAAACATGAGAAAAATAATAAATAATTAAAAATACTTCATACATAAAATGCAACAAGGATCTTATTTACATTTACATATTATACAAAAAAAAATATATTCACGCAAAATTTTTTATTTATTTTTTTCCAATATAAAATTATGATTATGTTGAATATATTTATTCAAACTTTAATCAATAAATCTTAGGTAATTGTTTAAAAAAGTACATTAGAAGGCAGAATAAATGTATAGAATTATAATTTTATTTTTTTTCTCCATCGTTTAACATAAAAAGAAAACGTCATACAGGACTATACATATCAATATCTCCGCAGAAAATTTCACAACTCATCAAAGTAAAAGTTGAAAACAATTTAGACACAAGTAGCTCTGTTACGCCGTTTTAAACAATTGAGAGAAAAATAAAAACGCCAAATAAAAAAAAAAAAAAGAAAAAACGGCAAAAAAATGAATCCCGGGAACATCGAAGCAATGTTCACCGATGATTATAGGTGCGTATGTAACAGTTAAATTATCGACACACCTTTTTAATTTAAAATACTCTTAGCTTGTTTTAATGCTTTACAAGTTTCGTTTTTTTCAAATTTCATTTACTTAAGCTAATAAATAAAATTATCAAAGTATGTATTTTATAAAATACAGACATTACAGTTTCAAGGGCAGTTGTGTATATAGTTTATCTCGATTTTATAAATCAACTACACATAACTGCTGACTTCGGAGAGACGCTGGTATTTTGGAATAAAGTTCTCACTGACGTCTTGGATCATTCTAGCCACAAGCTTCTCGAGATCGTATTCGTGCTTCCAGCCCCAATCTTTGCGCGCCTCGCTATCGTCGAAGACTTGCGGCCATGTATTTGCTGATAATTGAACAAAAGCAGAGATTAGCGAAATTGTATTATTTAATTACTGTGTACTTATAAAGAAGAAATTTTATATAAGGCGAATCGTTAATTTTTCTATCCAGTATTGTAATTTTTCAAATTATTTTTTCTTGCTACTATTTTTAAAGATGATTAAAAAGGCAAAGAATGTTTATAATCATTGTCTAAGTTTATTAATGTAGTATTACTACTACGGAAATATATTTAAATCTAAGTCAGTTCGTAATTATCGGTTGAGAAATAAGAATAAAATAAAAGTTTAAAAAAAAAAAATAAAAAAAATAGTATTACCTATGTTCTGCCGACTGTCTGGATTATAGGTGATGTGAAGATCGGGGAGATGCTTCTTTATCTCTTCGAAAAGCTCTTCGGGTGTAAAGCTCATCGCGGTGACGTTATAGACTCGCCTTTGGAGCCGCTCGCTTGGCGTATTCAGGAAATGGAAGAGAGCCGATAGGCAATCGTCGATGTACATCATCGGCAGCCGCGTGTGGGGCTCGAGGTAGCAGTCGTATCGCTTGTGCAGCAGACCTTCGTGGAATACTGCCACCGCGTAGTCTGCGATAAATTATTTTATTGGCGTGAATTGGTGGATTTAATTATCGCTATTTTATAACGATAATTTTGGAATTATTGTTTTCTATGTCGACTTATTAGTTTGACATGTTTTAGTGAAGTAAGAGATGAGATAAGTTTTTAATCTTTTTCTAGAACGATTTCTATATAATAATTTAATTGATTAGTCGTCACAAAATTGCATTCTAACAATTATAAGTATGGTATTTGATCTAAGAGTCTGACTAATCCCTATCCTTTACTACTAATCGATTTAAAAATATTTTTTAATTATAGAATATTATTAATATTTAGAATATTAAAAATATATTTCCTTTAATCCCAATTTGAACGTGGCAGTCAAAATATTGCATTTTTAGAAAACATATACACACATAAACCAAATAAGTAAATTCTAAACGAAAATTATGTCCCCACAGAAAATTCTCGCGCACCTCATCATTTTCGCCAAAATTATTTATGACTTTATCGTGATAACTCGACTACAGATTTCTCGATAAACCAACGAGTTTCTCAAAGTGTTACAAAATCTTGTGCATTCTTCGATTCTGTCAAGCGCAAATTTCCCGACTCATCCTCAGTAAGCTTTCTCTTGTACTTATTTCAGTCCGCGAATGTCAAAACAAAGTCGACTACAAAGCCGCAATGCAAATCTATAAACTGTGCGGAACCATCAGCTTATTCTTCTGATTTCGCGCTCCTTAAGCTTGCCAGTCGGACTATTGGGATTCGTTTCTTAACTTTAATCAGTTCTCAGAGCAGCCGCAAAAGTGGCGCTGTGGTTTAAGATTATGCACTTTGCGAATACCGATACTATTACCCAATTATTTTGAGCGCACGCTCTACTTGCTGTGAAAATGTATACGTCACGTGCCTGTCGGGTTCGGCGAAGTAATCGAACTTTAGATTTTTCGAGATTTTAATGAGGGATTGGCGATTTGTTTTATTAATTGTGCATAGCTTTGTTTAATAGTTAATTATTAATTTAATAGATTTTTAATTTATTAAAATTGAAGAGCTGTTCCTACATCTCGTTTATTTAACAAAGTTAGTACTTTTTATTTCTTATTATAAATATAATAGTAAACTTTACAAGCATTTGACAAAAGGAAATCCATTACATATAGTATCATTCTGCTACCGTGGTAGGGTAGTGAATTGTACTGCTAGGTTCTATATTGGATGACGAAATCTACTAGACGATTTGCGACAGGAATTAAAAAATGCTGCTTTTTCCGGCAAAGACGTGAATTGATAGTTTTTCAATAATTGATAAATAAGCTAATTTTCACCGAAAAATCGAAAAATATACTCTAGTCTTTGTTAGAAACGGTAACGTAATGTGTACAGAGTAAATCATCGAACAACATTGTTAAATTGTTATAAATTAATAATAATTTGAGCACAATAAATAAAATTGATTATATTTATTTAAGTAGATTCATGCCGAGTATCACAAGACGATACTCACGCATATAAAATCGTCAAAAATTTCTTATTACCCCAATTTCACAAGCTCGCTAAAAACACTCTCTATAAAAAATCTCTACTCATTTCCATCCTAAAATCACCATAAAAAAATATTATCTCCAACAAAACTAAAAGCATCAACTAACCAGTGGTACCACCGCCAGGTGGATCGCTGCTGATGACTCCAGGGAAGCGAAGGCAGCGAAAATCAAGTCCGAACTTGTGATGATAGTATTCACCCAGAAGCTCCGCGTGAACCTTACTCACACCGTAGATGGTCCGAGGCCTCTGGACCGTCACATTAGGCGTCGGATTGCGGGGCGAGTCTGGACCGAACGCGCCGATCGTCGACGGTACGAAGATGCGGAGGTTGTACTGCTTGGCTAGTTCGATTACGTTGTGCATGCCTGAGGAAGATATGTGGTGTTATTGGTTTTCTAGTTTGATTGGCTTGCGTGAAAATCGTTTGTAAGAATACTGAGGGAGGAGTTATTACCTATTTTATTAAATTTTATGCGATTAATGAAAAATAGTTTGTTTTTTCGAAGGTTAGTATTTTGACAGAGATGAGCTTGCAAAGGGTAATGATCGATTAATTTTACTTCTTCAGCTTTTTAATAGCTTTACGAATGCCTGAGAGTGAAATCAACAGAAATCATTGTCCCTCTCGCACACGTAATGCAAATTATTAAAGAATGTAATAAGGCGCACTTGTGGAATGCGCAAACTGTGGGGAAAAAGTGAGAGAATTGAAAGCAAAAGTGCATCGTATACTGTCACACCGAGCGACTAATTATTTACTTTCTCCGCGCCTTGTACTTTCTGTCGTCAACGATCTCGAAAAATTATTATATGTTGAATTATAAAAGTTTCTTTTTTTTTACTACTGCAGATCTGTTATACTTATTTACTTATACTTTCAGTATCGCATGTTTAATCGATACTTTATTGGATTTGTTGAAAATTGTACGCAAACATTTTTTAACATTATAATTAAAATTTTAATTAATTTTTTGTAAAAGAGAAATTAGTTACTTAGATAGAGATTCTACTTTTCTTGAAAAGTTTTAGACAAAATCTTACAAAATGAAGTAATAAAAACAAAACTGCACATTTTGACCTCGAGATTACCTGCAGATTGTATTCGTCATCGGTTCGTAGCAAAAAATTTCTCAATAACAATTAAACACGGTAATATTATTTTCCTCTAAACACAAGAACTTAATTTCATCAGCTCAATGTTTACACTAGTAAATCCATCAACAATCCATTAAACTATCGGAGTTTATAAAATTTTCGGTTTCTCTTAAACTCAACGTGCAAAAACCATTAACACACCCACAAAAACCGTATATATACCTTCAATATTGACTCTGACGGCAAGGGGAACATTTTGTTCTCCAACTGCACTTAGCAGAGCACTGAAATGTATAAGCCAATCTATTCTGTAGTTGACGACGATTTTCTGAAGGCCCTTGAAGTCGAGAATATCGGCGAAGATGAAGGGTCCGTTCAGCAAGCTTTCGTCCGATGGTTTTATTATGTCCGAAAGGATGACGTTTTCCTCTCCATAATTTTTACGCAGAAGTTTGGCGCATTCGGTACCTAACTGGCCCAGACCACCTTTTTCAAAAGAGCAAAATTCATTATAATTAATGATTGTTTAAAATGTTTATGAAATTGTTTTATTTTCAGAAACATATAAAAAGTATCGATATGGTGTGAAAATAACTATCAGGTCTTTTCATATTCCGGTATTTAGGAACATGACGCAAGTTTCAAATTAATTTTGCGATTCAAACACTAACAGTAACAATAACAATCTTCTTGTTACAGAAAATTACAAATCACTCATCATAAACAAGACACCCGACAAAAACTTTATTCAATTACAAGCGTAAACGCACAAAATCGACACATCTTCAATACCTGTAATCAAGATTCTAGGTGGCTTAGAAGCCTTTTCAATCCTAAAAAATCGGCTCTGGGACTTCTCACTTGACCCCACGCTGAGCAGGCCGTTAAAATCCTTGTGCAAATCCCTCGTCAGGCCACGACTCAGCGTCCTAAGTAATCCTCGTGCCAGCATCCTTCCGGCGCAATTTTCCTCCTTATAATCGATAAGCTCAAGCTCTATAGGTTGACACTCGCGTGTTGCTTTAGTCTAGGAGGTGCGTGGATTAATTACCAGTAGTTGGCAATATATTATATCAGCAGGCTGATTGCCTTGTCCGTGAGGATCGGTTTTACCACACGCGTCTTATGGACTTTCACTTGTGGCCATCGATCCTTGCTAAGCGAGAGATGAACCGGCCGCCACGTGTTGGGTTTCTTCCCTTCTGTAATCGTTTAACGCGATTATGAGTTTGCTGTGTTTTTTTTCTTTTTTTTTGGAAGATTTTTTGATCTTATTAATTTTTTTTTATTGTGTATTGTAAAATAAGATTTTATGAGAGTTTTGAAATTTGCTTTTGCATTTTAATTATTGCTTATATGAGTGTTAGAAAAATAAAGGATATTTGTCATGTTGAAAGGATGTCTTTTTACTGATTTGCAGATTATACCATTGAAATTAATTACTATGTTAACCGCACTGAAAAAAAAACAACAGAAGTAGATTCTACTAGAGTATCTAGTAAGAGCGAAATAGATGCGCAGAGCATTCACAACTATATTTTTTTTCAGTGCGGTTTTTTAAAATATCAAGTTTAATTGACTGATGATAGTGAAATATATTTATACTAAAGGTTAATATTTTTATTATATTAAAGTTTATAAAATTTGCAATAATGCACGATAATAGTTTGAGGCAAAGATTTAAATGATTGCTAATAATATCTAAAAATAAAAACTTCAGCAAATCAAAATGATAAAATCATCTAATGTGTAATCAAATGCTAGAATTAAAAATATTACTGCTGCTCATAAATGCGGTGTTAATAGAAGTACACTAGTAATGTTAATATATAAAAAACAAATTAACGAAGAATTATAAATTCGGTTTCTTATTCAAGTGTGCTCTATTTGTGTGTATGTAAATGTGTAAAAATGATAAAACGATTTTTTAAATTGAACCTTTCGAAAATATGTATTTAAAAGCTAATATCAATTTCTTCAATTTTTTATTAAAATTTTCTAATGCACTAGTATTCTATAGCTTTTGCCCATCCTGAACTAATTTAATTGATTGTTTAATTAAAATTCTTAAAATTCTTTTGTATTTTGCTAAACTTTGTATGTTCTGTTAAAAAATAGTAACAATGAAGTTTCATCAAAAACTTCTATTTTTATATTCTTTAGAAGGTAAAATAAAATAACTATGTTTTATAGCTTTCAGCATGTTGATAAAACTTAAAATGTCATCAAAACTCAGATCAGGGTGAGCAAAAGTCATTTGATCAAAATCCATCAACTACAGTAGCTTCCGAATTTTTCCAAAATCTTCTCTCCCCCACCAAATCTACCAAATCTCCACTACACAAACACTTCTTTCTTATCCATCTTCCTTATCACAATTTTCAAAATTCAAAAGTAAAAAAAAAAAAAACAATCACCACCATCAGACACTTTTACCTCCACAAATCTATCTCCTCGGCAAGAGCGCGGCTGCTGGCCTGCGTCCCCGCTCAGATCGAACTGATCGATGGCTGCTCGAGCGCGCAGCGCGCAAACAAACGAGCTCTCCGACCGAGCCGCAATTATGCGTGATTATATATTACAGTTCAACATTTGAAAAAAACCTGTTGGGGCTGCCGAGCGAGCGAGCTCTACCTAGAGAAATCGGCGAGAAAAATATCCCGGAGAGCGCGCGTGTCTGGCGAGCCCCCGGCGCTTTTTCTGGCCGTTTACGGCCGAGAACCTGTCGATTGTGGATGTCAATTGGCTTTTCTTGTTTTTCAACTCCGGATGAGCCGGTCTTTCCTGGAGCTGGGATTTTAACTGGATTTTTGGAGTTTGGTTTTTTTTTATGTGGGTGTTAACTCAAATAGTTGGGGCTTGTAGAGAATATATTCTCATTTTTGTAAATTTAATCATTAAATTTAATAATTATTTTTGTAATTTAATAAAAAGTTGTCTTAAATATGCCGTTTCGGCATAAGAACTGATTATAAATCATTTCACGGGAATGCGCATTTTTTGATTCTTGAAAGTTCTCTGTATTCGCACTTGCTATTGGAATACATTATTGCCTTTCGTTTTCTGCATCCGCTTATGTCTTGGGAATACCTTTAAAATTACAAGGCATGCGTATACGAAACTAGTTTTGTCTTGCCATTCTCGCAAACTACGAAAATTTGACAATAAAGGCCACCATTTTTAATTAGACCATTTTATGATTCAAATTATAGCTGCGCTTATCGCATCGCAATTTTCCCACTTCGATTTATCATTATTAGATGTAATTTGTAGTTTGAGTTACACAAGAATGTTCGAGTTCGTAGTTTATTCGATAGCAACTCAAACGTAGTACCTACCTTTTACGCTATTTGCTAAAAGAAAATCGTTTATGGATGATCGATACTGTTTTGCATCTATTAAACAACCAGAAATGTAAACATGTTATCTTCGCGTAGCTATTGCTAAACTAACGAATAACAACATTCCGCGCAGCCTCTAATCTTTTAGAAACGTACATAGCATCTTCTGGGCAGTTTAAAATCAAAAAATTTCCATTAAATCTCCTCATCGCGTCACTCTACTGCATATTTTTTATACGTACAGTGCCCTTTTTTTTATCATCCGACAATCCATAATCTTCATGGCGACGATTTCGATAGATCTCCAACGCGTCAGCTATTCAACCGGTTTCCGACCTTGCACGTCTATCTCACCGCCTTATGATCGCATACGTAAGTACATTAGGAGGAAGGAAAAAAAATTGATCGGAGGCTTGGCATCACGGACCGCGACGCTATTGGTCCCGGTCGAAAATCAGGCGAGAGGTCCAACCGGTTTGTAAATCTTTCGCGCATGGCAACGAACTGACGATTTTTCTTTCTCGTTCGCGTGATTGTCTTCTTTTCCTAGAACTTTGTTGCTTTTTGTTTTGTGGAATGGATGTTTTTGTTTTAGTGCAGACTAGACGACGCGTGGGATGTTTTTGTCCAAAAATCGAGCAAAAGTGAAAGAGAAATAAATTATGGCGAGTGAAGAATTTGCTAATTTTTTTCAAATAATTGCTATAAAATAATCAAAAAAAATAATGAAGTAAATGTTTGCATATCGTTGCTTTAATTTTCAATGACGGGACTACGAGATTTACAATGCCACGTGCGGCGTCTCGGACACTGAAACAGGTTTATCTAGTCGGATGCGTCTCTGAATATCCGACTCATAGTCATTCATTAATCGCATCATTATACTTTTTTATGTGTTACTTTATAAAGGATTATAGAATTATTTACAATTTCTTTGCATTTCAAAGTATGATGATATAAAAATAATTTATTGAATTTAATAATATAAAAATTTATTTAAATTTTTAATAAATCATGAAATTTACTCAGTAGTAACAGATTCATTTTAAGATTTATTCAGACTATTTTTTGAATTTTATGATATTTTAAAATTTCTTTTGAGGTTTTGAAAATAAAAATGATGAAATTAGCTTTAAATAGATGGATCTTTTCTTTTACGTGGATAAAAATAAAATAATCCCTATACAGTCAGAAGCAAAAATCTACAAACAGGTTTTAAAAATATCGACTTGATATATATTTTATATTTTACTAATTAATTTTAAGTTAAAAAACAGTAATTTTTATATATTAAATGAGTAAATTATTCGTAGTTTATTATTTTTTAACAATCATAATTCATAAAATCAAGGACCTCGATACCTAAATCTGAAAACTCTACGTAATTCATGCAATTACGCGATACACACATTATGACACGTATACGACATTCTATGGACACATTTAAAATTGCGCCAAAAAAAGAAGACAAACTTTCTAAAAAACGAAAAGAAAAAACACGAACAATTTGCGCATCTGTTGATAAGCGGACGGAGCAATAATTAGTATGGGTTTTTATATTTTATACGTAGAATATTATCCAAAAGTGTTAGTGTTTGTTGCTCTAGAGATACACTCTAGATCGCTTGTTAATAATGGATTATATTAAAATCTTGTATCAAATGTAAATAACAGTTCTTATGTTAATTTCAAACAGATATATTTTAACATTGAATTTTTTTGAATAATGAGTATTTTTGCATTGTATTGAATAATGCAATAATATAATATAATTTATAATAAATAATAAATGTTATTAAAATAACATACGTTCATGCTAAAATTAGATACTATACGTAAAAATTAAATTAAAAAAATTTTTGGTTAAATTTAAAATTTTACACAAATTTTTTCTACATGAAAATTGAATAACACAAGATTGCAAAAAAAATTATTAAATTTTTTCATTATTTAAAAACGGATTATTACTACTCTTATGTACTCAAGCTCCTTCACAGCGAGAGTGATGAAAACAGTATTCTGTAGAATTTATTCATAATAATGCCCATATTGTCAATATTGATAAAAAAACCTTATTCAGAAGTACAATTCAATGTGTATAAAATTACTTACAAAAAAATGAAACCTTAAGTAGCTCTTTTGATAATTTTCAAACTTAAAAACTTGTCACGTTTTCTTCGTCAAACAATAAGATTAGCACAATTTATATGCAAAAATACATTTAATTACAGAAGAATTGTATATGTACATATCAATTGTATAGGCGAACACACAAACTTGTGTAGTCGATTTTCGTTCCATTGCAATTATTTTATTATAATAGCAGATGATGTACGTTGAAATTTGTACGGATTTTAAACGGACTGTGCAGTTTGAGTAATGCTTAACACTATCACCAACGAGCATGTCTGAACGCAGCGAATTCGTAGCAGGTCCTTGAGACCGAATTTCGCCACTGCGAATGTATATACATACTTATGATACAAATAGTTATATTATACTTTAAATAAAGCATTTTAAAAATGTATTTATTTATTTAACATTTTAAGAAATGCACCGCTTAATTAATTAATAAAACACCTTTTAAAATTTTTATCGTGCAGATACGTCGATATTATATATAAAATACTGTGTATTTTCAATATATAATTATTTTTTGAATGTACATATTTATGTTGGGAAATTAAAATGTCTTCATATATTTTGATGCCATCATCAGCTGCCAATCTAAAATTAATGTTTGGTATCTGAATATTTTTGGCAGGATTAAAATTTATTAATCGTTTCAATTTTTATATAGTTAATTAAATATAAACTTATGTTTTTTTCAGAATTTTTCAAACATTTTAACAAGAGTTTTTACGATGCCCTCCAGTAGACATTGGGAGGTTAATATTAAATTTATAAAATGATATCGAAGTTGATTCTTCGATACTGACTGTTCTTCTCAAATGTCATTGGATAGAATAAAGTTGAATATATTTTGACTAGGATTTTAAATTTACTATTTTTAAAGATTAAAAATTAAAATAAAATATCAGCAAATACAGTATAATAAGAAGTGAAAAAGTAATAAAGTTCAAATACTGTATGATTTTTATTATAATCATGTAAGTAATGGTTTATTTGGATAATTTAAGTAAATGTTTTTGCCAGACAAACAAATTAATTGTAAATTTTATTAAATTTAGTGCTTTATATTAAAAATTTCATGTATTTTTGTATCAAAGTTAATATAATTGGGCGCATCGTACGTGTCAAATATTCTGCTTGCAGTACACGTAGATTAAATTTAATTAGAAATTAAACAGTACAGTTTGGAGAAATCTAGCGTCGTTGAGGTTTAATGGCTAATTAAACAAATTCATTACAAAGATGTTGATATTAAAAATTCATTTGGCATCAAATCTTACATATTTTATCTTGCTAACTTTCATTTTTCTTCGTTAATAAAAAGTTTATTATAGTGCTTTATAGCAAAGGAAAGTCCTGATTATAAGATGATTTAATTAATAATATAAAGTCACATGCTTTGTACAAACAAGACCAAAATTTACAGGGACTTATTAATATAGCAATTGAATTAAGTTTATTACACAATCATCTTGAACCTCAAACCTAAGTATATGAAATCCGAAATTTTCGTTACCAAAAAGAAAGTGAAATCATATAAAAACCAACACCTTCAAAATGAATTACAAAAAACATAACAAAATCCTAATCTAAACCTTCCCTGCACCATCCGCACTATCAACCAAACCAAACTACAAAAAAAAAAACCATTTTCGTCAAGACGAGACCAGCAATTCCCCAACTCAAGCAAACGCGTTGCCGCGTTACACAGCCACACATCCAAGCATTTCAACACGTTACGGCTGCGCGCGGCGCGCGCGTGCGTTACGCCGGCTGCACCCGCGTCCTGGCTTGCTACTTGCGAGCGCGCGCGCGCAGGAAAAGCCGAAAGAGCGAGAGAAGACGAGCAGAGAGCGCACATCACGTCGCGAGGGCGTAGAGGGGCAGGCCCGCTTTTCGCGCTCGCTCTGCTTCTTCAAGCCGCGCGCGCGCTATGGCTCAGTTCAACGCGAGCCCTCGGGCAAAATGTTTGACGACGACGCAAAGCTGCGTCTGTCCTGCGCGAGCTTTGACAGAACGACGGATAAGTAAGCGAGTTCCGAGCGCGAGTGCATTATCTTTGACAGCTGGATAACGGAGAGGATAAGTAGGTATATAGAGAGAGAGGAGTGCGCTAGTCTGGGATTTCCGGCTGGTCACGCTTGGTCTGACGTGCGTATACAGCAGACGCTGCCGGTGAAGTCTCGATATATAGCAGCCGCTTCCGGACGCTAGCGAGCAGTCAGGTAAGTTTGAGGGGGATTGGGGAGGTGTGTGATGGGTGCTTGAGAGCTCTGCGGATCGGCGATTTTCACTCTCGATTTTTTTCGCGGGGGAGTCGGCCGGTTTTTTTTTCATTCGTTAATTGGTGAACGAGATCGGATGATTTGCTGAGGCGCTTACTGCCCTACTGGGGTCTGTGGGTACTTGTCGGTGAACGGACTTTTAGAATTTTAAAGAATACATTTTTTTTGTAAATTAAGAATTTAAATATTCTTGAAAAAAGTGTATTTTTATCAAACATTTATATACTCTCTGCTGATGCGTCGATCCGAGTGAAAATTAGTTTAGTTCAATAAGTATTATCAAATTTTTATGAATAATAAATAATTTTGGATAGTTTTCCTGATTAACGGATCTACTTAAAGTTCTAATTTCTTAAGCTTAAAAATGAAGAGAAAATGGTGTTTCTTAATTCTCCAAAAATGTAAATGTAGTTTTCACTTATGACTTTTAAGAAGTAAAACAATTTTTTTTACAAAGATTTTTATTGAGAACTGAAGTAATAGACATCCACAAAATGAAGTTTGGTTTTTTCGTATTCTAAATTCAAACATAGTTTAAATTATGAAAATTACATCCTTTTTTCTAATCAGTTTCAAAAATTAAAATAGATAAAAATAAAGTTCAAATTAGATCCGGTTACTTTGCGGCGATTAACAAAATATAGTTACTTTATTTGCACTGCCAAATGAGCAATAAAGCCAGTTGATAATACATACATAATTTCACCTCCTAAAATTCTATAATTAATCCTACCCAAATCAAATCCAAACACCGTATAACATTATCAATTTCCTCGAACCCCGATAAACTAGCAACTACCCATCGCCAACTCCTCCTCATCACTCCATTCTCAAAGACATACATCCCAATAAAGCTTCAATCAAAACGGTGCTCCTACATTTCGTTTCTTTCACCAAGCGCCTACCTCACTTACAGGCACCTGCAATGCTTTAATTTCGCGGCGCGCATAATATCGGCTTGGACGCGCAAGTGTATATGTACCCCACCTATGTACGAATCACTTTCACTGCTTCTCGGACTTATAGATCGACGATAGTCTCAGTCACTAATTTTCCGTCCTTTCTCGTCCCTCGCGCGGCTTTCTTTGTGAGCGCGCGATGGCCCAAGTGCCTTTTTAAAAGGATTCAACTATGCTTTTGTGCTTCGCTTTTTTGTCTTTGCATTGAGTTGTAGTCTGTCGGGGTGTACAGTTTTTGGAGAGAGTTTTGGAGATTGTTTTGTTGAAGTGGATGATTTTTAGAGGACGATGGCTTTAGTTGAGTGCAGAATAAATATTTCTCTGCGTGCGAGGATGTAATTTACTGAAAATGTTAGCAAACGCGGCTGCTTTCTTCCTTTCACTTTCCACTATTAAGTTTAAATTTTCGTCGTGTACGAAATAGATGTCGTTTGACAAAAATAATTGCATTCTCGGGGAAAGTATTTTTATTATTTTTTAACGATGTTGAGCAAAAATTTTGTCGTTTTTTTCGAAAATAGAAACTAAAGTTGTATAGACATCCAATTATTGTACAGTATTTATGAAAGCAATTGGTTTAAATAAGTATAATTTAGTAATTTGATGTTAGTATCACTAATATAAATGAAGGAGTTGTATTTCACAAATATGTTTTTATTACCAAATTTGGTTACCATTGTAAGTATTTAAATCTGTCTTTGAATGCATGCCGTGCTCCAAATCCCGCTTAAAACACTTTTATATAGAAAAAGTGTTTAATATGAAATTTCTCTAAAACAATTCTCAAAATATATACTTTGTATAGAATTAACTACAATATTAACGATGCGTTAAGTCCATTATACCTAAAAGAGAAATAGAAATCGTAATCCAGAATAATATCATTATACTGATATAAACACAGCGAGTTAACGCACTGCTAAGATTAATTCTAGCTTTCAGCTGTTTTTGCTTAATTGAAAAAAGGTGAATGACCGCAAAGTACCTGGTTCGTTAACGTATTTTATTCATATTTTAAAAATAATAAGAGCAACATTATACTTACTTATTATTATCCAATATCTTACTAGTATCAAATGACTAATAGATAATCAAGATCATAATCAAAGAATTTAGTAGAGATAAATTAATGTTAAATACTTTCAGATATACTTATAAGATTCAATCAACCATCAAGCACGGTAGTAATTAAGTACATTTAATGCGAATTATTTTTCACATCAGGTATCTTTCTGTTGTATCATTAATAAAGATAAAGTGTAATTATATAATTATCATTAATACGAAAATTATTATCACTTAACGGTAGACAATGCACATCTCCAAACCGCTAAATACAGCATCATCTACTCAAACTTATCTTATCGTCATTTACCTCTCACTACACTATCTCCAAGACGCACACCTCAAACCTTTCCTCGCGAATCTCCCTCCAATTAAAAACAAACAAACAAAAGTAAACATCAATTAACACCCACAGCTCCCCAACGCAATCACAATCGCACTCTTACATCTACATCTCCACGCGGCCAGATTAAAACATAACCCAACGCTTCCACACCCCTCGTAAATCCTCTAAACCTGCACCCACACCAAAAACTACGCAACACGCTTACAGATCTCCAGGCACTTCGGGCCAATTAAGTATCCGGCGCGCTTCGCGATCTTTCGCTAAAAACGATAGATTAGACCTGCCGCTGTGCTCTCCTCCACGTTCCAACGGCTTTCGAGGACGACGCGCGCAGGGATCTGGCTCTTGCGGCGCGTTATGAAACTCGAGCCGAGTATATACACGCGCAGCGCTTCCGGCTCGCACGCGCGCGGCAACGAGTCCAGGAATTATTCTGCGCCGGCGGCTTCTATCGTTTTTCGGCGATCGGAAAACGCCGTTGTTAAGGTTTTGCAAGGGGTTGTGTGTTGGCCAGCTGCTGCTCGTGGCTGAAACAATAGGGGAGGTGTGTAGTCGATTGTTTCGAGGGCGGAGATTGGGAGCGTGCTGGGAGCTTTGTTTTGTAACTGAGGCAGGTGCTGATCGGAAGAGTTTATTGCGTGTTTGGCTGATGGAGGATGATTCATTTGGGCAGGTGTTGAGTAGGTGGAGGATCGATGGTTCGTTTGGTTAGCAGTTAGGAGAGGAATGGTTTATGCGTACACTCGAAGACATTCGTAAGTCGGGGTATGTTTTGAATTTGTAAAAGGGGAAGTTAACACTTGACCAATAATTATGTTCATCCTAACGAATTATGTTCGGTAATGGTCATATGGACATAATAAGGTGCATTCAGGGTTGGTAGCTGACTATGTCTGAAATCAAAAATATTCCGCGAGTTACAAATGACTTTGTAATAGAGTGATTTTAAAAGGTGGACAAAAGTTGGAAGATTGGATAATTATATTGATTAGAGTATTTTAGTTAGAGTATAATTGTTTGATTTTGTTTTACCATGCTGCAATAAGAATTTTTTAGATTCCTTGAGGCTACTCTTCTGGAGCATATGAGATTGAGAAATGATTCAATTGTTATATTGGAGTTGTAAATCACTAAAAAGGTTGCTCTGGTAGTGTTTACACTCAAAATTATCATTGAAGCTTTTCTTTTTAGTAGAAGACGTCATTTAAAAATAATAATAAGAATAATATTAACAAAATTAAATATCAATCTTTTTTCTTTTCTTCATCAAAAATGTATCTTTTTTCTTTCTTATGAAAATTTTTCTGAAATATAAGAGAAAAACGCAACGACCATCATTTTAACCATAACGATAAATTATTCAATAATTGATAATGAAATTTTTTAAAATCTCCTACCTAACGTCTTTGACAACGTTGCGTTGATCAGATTTGTGTTAAACAAGCCCTTTATGAGTCTTCCATTGCAGAAGTTGTGTAAGCCGTAGCTGTCGAGCGGTCTCCTAAACAATAGGAAATATGCTGATTAGTTATTCTTCTACGTCGAGAAATTGAAGCAAAGAATCGGTGAATCGAAAAGTCCGATAAGATCCGCGTGTTGCTTTGAAAGGGAAATTGCCTTGGTGATGAGTGCTTGCTTGTTTTGCATATGTCATTCATGAATTAGAAGTCGAATGTTTTAATGGAGGAAGTTAGAGAGTTCCTAAGTACAGAGCTAATTAGCTATATTAGTGAATATGCGTATATGTTTTCATTAATTAATTAAATAATAATGCATTATTTTTACTAAATTAATTAAAGTCCATTCTTGAAGTGAAAACGAAAGCAGAGGATATGGCTTTTAATTTGAAACGTCATAAAACTTGATCGCTACATTTCTTTCCTAAATTAACTTTATATAGTATCTGCGTACTTCCGCCACTTAACTAAGGTGAAGCTATTGGTTTCTAAAATTCGCACTCTCTAATTTTATTGCTTCCTAAGAAAGTAAATTGACTGGATTATTTATATTAAGATAATAAAATAAATTTTAGTAAAAAAAATGAATGAAGCAAATATTAATTAATTGTAATAATTTATTATAAGAACAGCATAAACTTATCAGCTGAGGTAGTTAGGTATTTATTGTATTAAGGAAAGCACCAATACCAAATAGGCCCACAAGTGTTTCGGACTTAACTACTATTCAAATACTCATCCCCGGGTCTTTGCCTCCTCTAATTCCAAATTAGCAGTTACGGACTTCTTTCCTCTAAGTGACGTTGCAATTACCTATTTTTGCGTAGTTTTCAAACCAGATCGCGTGCTCCGCGACACTTAACAAAAGAACCTGTAACCTCTTCTCTCAAAAAAATCCCTCAAGACCAACCCACCATCCCACCTTTACCCAACATAAAAAAAAACTCATCCCAAATCCCATAATTAAAAAAAATCAATCCAAAAGCAAGTACCTACAGCTCAACGAGCCTCGAGCACTTTGAATTTTGACGCAAGCCAGTCGGAGTTGCGCGCCTACGCGAGAGAGCGAGCGAGCATTTACAACGTAATTATTGCGGACGGCGATTGTCCTAGCGGTCTTTATCATTGCCGTACGGTTACACACGCGCGCGCTCAGCGGGCAATTTTGTCGGCTGCGACCGTGACGCTGCTGGCGGCGCGGCGCCTCTTTACCGTGACCAACCCTGTGTGCTCGCGCTCGCGGGCCTAGGTTTTATGTATGTGCGCCCGTTGATGTCACCCGAGTCACTGTCTATACGCGTTGAAGGATGTGGTCTTGTTGAAGGTTTTGGTGTTGTTGAGGTTTTGCGGGTGGGCGTTTTGGGGTGATTTTTGGGGGAGGGGGTGGATAGTGCAGATGGATTTGGGGGATTGGATGTTGGGAAAATGATTTTATAGGAAGACTTTTGGTAAATTAGATTGGTTAAAAGTAATACCTTGAGGAGATTAGAATACTTGTACTGAGAGATTAGTCTTGAAAAGATAATATAATTTGTAATAGGAAATCGTTTTAATATTAATTATATTAACTACTTTTAATACGCTTGATTTTTGGACATGCCGGCAGTGTAGAAAAAATAGTATAGCGACAGTTATAGAATATAAAACATACATATAAATCTATAGTTAATTTTATTTCAAGTTTAGTGAACTTTATAACAGATACTGTTTCTCGATATTTTAAAAAAATATAACTTTTTTTCTTTATAAAAAAAAAAATTTTTGAAAAAAGTTTTAAGAAAATACAATAATACATATTTTACACAAAAAAAACATTATTTTTTGAAAATTTTCAAATAATAATTTTAAAGTTTGTTACTGCTTTACGAAATAGTATAGTAATTTTAGTAAAAAATTCCTCTACACGTCCGTATTCTTTATGTGCTCTATCTTTAAACCGACCTGACTGATTTTAATCTACCAGAACATATATTTTGGATAAAAAAACATTCTAAGTCCATTTATATAATACTGTTTGATAAGTTTTTGCTCCAGAAGATTTATTTAAACTCTAACGAGATCTATAATAATTAATTCGGTAAAGATTCACAAGAGCTTTCAATTATGTTTATATCTATTTTTTGTAAATTTCTTATAGAATTTAATTTGCTATAGTTTTTGAGAAAAATTTTTTTGTAATATATTAATTTTTTATGATTGAAGTATAAATTTCTGTTGATTCATCCGAAATATTACATATTGTGATCTCTTAAATGAATTTATTTTATCATTCAATTAGCCATTGAGTTCAGAAATATTTTATGTTATTTATTATTTAGCAAATTTTACAGGATCATATTTAAAAACACAACAAACTTTTAACTTGAAATGAAAGACATTCGAACAAAATTGTTAATGTGATGGACGAAACAAAAATGATTTGATATATTTGATATTATTATATAGATGCAATTTTCAAATAACAAAAATTACTATAAACGCTAATAGTTTTAATTTTATTTCTATTAACATAAAAAATAATTTCAACCTAAAACTCATCACTCAGATCTATACTCAACATCCTCACAAAACAAAAAGCGCAAAACTCACACCTCCCAATTTCCTCACTTCAATCTCGAAACAAAACCGTCATCTCCACGTGCTTCAAAGAAGGGAAGCCGAGGACCATAACGACGCCCAAGGCCATCTCAATGTTGCAATTCGTTCATCTTGATCATCATCATCGCCGTCCGTGAAGAAAAAAAAAAGCGTCCACACGATCAGCCGAGCGAAATTTACTATCCCCGCTTGTTCACTTCATACCTACAATACTTACACAAACGCACTTACCGTACATACAAGCAAGGCGTTGTAGCGCGACGAAATTACAGCTGTCGCTACCGCGCGGCTATGGCATTACTTACGCCACGCACTTACGCGTAAAGAGCGAGCATCGCGGGCTGGTTATGTGTATACGTACAGTCTCGAGGATGTGGCCAAGGATTCAGGCGCGCGCAAATTGTGTCTTTGGGGGATTGTAAACAAGCGCGTCGATTTTAATTGCGCGCCTGGATTGCCGCCTTGTTTTCGCGATCGGGTAGTTTTTCTTTATTGCTGTTGTTTTCCGTTGGCATTGACGCGTAATTGGCGCAATGAGGGTCGAGGATGAAAATATTTACTTTTTGGTACGAGGAATTCGCTTTTAATTGTTCGGCCTGCGGCTTGTTTTTAGGCGTTAAAAAGTGCAGGCTGGTTAATTACTATGGGTGCTTAGTAGGCATTCTCTCACTCAACGAAGCCTGAGTGCTTTCGTTAATAACTGGCGCACGCGTGGCGATTATTATCTGAGTGCATTATTATGGAAAACAAAATGTCGTTGATATAATGGAGTTTGCTTTGCTGAAGCACGTGGCATCCTGTATGCGGCAAATGGCTCCGATTTTCTGAAAAAGAAAATTTTGAAAATATTTTAAAAGTACGACGAATTAATCTTGGTAGGCCACGATGATTTCCGGCCTCAACTAGGCGTGCAAACTAGGTCTTCGTTCGACTTGGGTTAAATAGTAACCGCTTTGGGATTCAACGAACTAAGGTTTTAGACTCTAAAAGGATAGTATTCAAGCTTATCGTTGAAAAATTCAAAAGGTAAATTTTAGGAAAAAAAATTTCATATGGTTTTAATTAATATGACTTGCGTTGCTTTCAACTTCTATTTACTAATCAATGAATAAACCCGCTGATATAACTTCCCATGTACGCGTAACTTGGGTATGCAAATGCTCCGGCTTACCGCAACACTCCTACAGATGTATCGCACAAAACGTCACGCGAACTGTAATCTTTGCAGTAGAATTAAAGGGGACTGCTGCTAAAGTGATAGGTAGGTCATGCTGTGCATGCTGGATTATGTAAAAAAGTGCGAAAGCGAGCTGAAAGTGAAACGAATTGATCGTTACGTTTCCGTTTCGATCTCAAATTTTAAAGTTTCAGTGACAGTAGATCTTTCTAAGTAATTTAAAATTTCGCATTGCTATCAGTGAAAGTAGGAATCAATTCTTATTAACAATTCAATAACTCAATTATAAAACTTGCACTTTTATGAAATCCCTTAAAAATTGAAAATCAAATCTCACTCACTATCAATGCACCTTTCCTCACCCCACTTCATCAAAAATCCAACATGCCAAAACAATCTCAGCGAAAAATGAGCTTCCGCTCAAAAAACAAAGCCCAACCAAACATATCTATTTCCACGACCCCCAGAAAATGTAGCGTTTCATTTCTACATACAGGCAAGCGTACGAAGTGCGCATGTACCCCAGCTTTGAGCCACAGCCGAGCGGAGAGCTATAGAAGCGTGAGATGCACCATGGGTAAGCCACCCGAGGGTGGAGGAGGCCAGTTGACGCCTGCCAAGATCATAGCATGTCTCCTGGCATTATCACTGCTGTATGTGGGGGCAACGCGAGCCCAGGAGTACGGATGCCCGCCCCAGGAGAAGATACTGCCGTGTCGCTGCTCGACGCGCGATATGGAGTTTCAGATATGGTGAGTGTCTTTTTGCATTGTACGGTTTCCTCTTTTTTATTTTGAAGTATGTGTGTAGCTCAAAATTGTTCTAATTTAAATGAAATAATGCTTTTTAATTCTGTAAAGGAGAAATAAAGCTTAGATATTCCAATAGTAATATTTTCCATTTTCATATGTTAATTGAGATTTACTTATTGAGATATATTTCTTTCATATTTTATTATCTAAAAATTTTTGTTCCAAAATTCAAGTAAAAAATGTGACTCAATTAGTTTGAACTCTTAACAAGTACATAACTATTTGCGTTCCCACGCAGTTCAGTTTCAGTACAGTAATCCATATAGCTATTAATATTACTATCAAACAATAAGAGAATAATTTTTCCTAATTAAAACAAACAAATAAAAAAACAATAACAATAAAAAAATTCTTATCCCCAGGTGCAGCCACAGCGAGCTACCTCGAGTACTGGAGGGCCTGAAAGCCGTGAGCCGCTACGTGAGCCACCCGGTCGACGAGCTCATCCTCGAGAACAACAACCTTCCGAGCTTACCCGGCCACGTTTTCGCCAGTCTGCGCGTATTGCGGCTCATGCTGCGAAATAACCGCCTCGAGCGAGTTTCTTCAGGCTGGCTCGAAGGTCTACACGATTCGCTTCTCGAGCTCTTCCTCGTCGAGCCGGATCTCAGGTCGTTGCCTATGGACAGTCTCGAAAACCTTCAGGGCTTAGAAGCTGTTACTTTGCAGAGCAAAGTTATTAAAAGGCTGCCGAGCTTTAGCGGTGAGTTGAGAGGTTTGAAGAGTGGATTTGTGAATGAGCGGCAGTAGTAACAGTCGGTGCGGTAAGACAGTGTGCTGCTTTTTATGAAAGTGAATTTTTAGTGTTCTTAAATTACTAGAATGCTGAAATGCGAGTATATTTCCTTGCTAAAGATGGAGTATTAAAAAATACTTAAAAATACAAATTTTTTTTTCAAATGACTTACATCTTAAGACTTACACTCACTCATAAACCGCATTTAAAAATATCCCCAACCCCACAACACCCAACTCATAAAACCAACGCTACCTTACCCCACAGGTCTCTCCAAGCTGCGCTACCTACAGATAAACTCACCAAGCTTAATAGAACTAACTCCTCGCAACTTCCGCGATCTACCCTCACTGGAGCAGCTGCACGTGTTCGGCAGCCCCAAGCTGACACGGCTCGAAGCCGGCCTTCTGCGCGACTTGCCCAGGTTGCAGCTCGTCAACGTCAGCGACTGTGGACTGCACTGGATGCATCCTCGAGCTTTTATTAATCTGCCTGAACTTAAGGAGATCGCGTTCCAAGGGAATGATATACATGATGCTACTATGATTGGTAGGTCGGTGGTAGATCTGCCGGCCGTGTCGGTGCTGTCTCTGGATAGGAATAGGATAACGAGGCTGGGGGAAGGATCGTTTGTTGATCTGCCGATTTTGTCGAGGCTGTCGTTGAGTTATAATAGGATTACGGAGATTTTTCCAGGTATTGTTGTGGTTGTTTTTTTGGTGGTTATTTTAGTTTTTATATTTTTGATCAAAGTGAGTTTACAATTTTATGAAATAGTCCAGTATAGCTCGTTTTAAAATGACGACAATAAAATTACTAAAGTAGAAAAATTAAAAAACTAAATTATTTATTTCTTACTATATTGGTGTTTTAAATATGCATGATTTTTTAACTTAGTTGTATATTGAATTACGAGAAATAAAATTGTATTTAGTATGCCTTTTAATGGAAAAGTTAAAAAGATTCGTTAAAGTTTGACGTGTTTTAAGAATTTTAAAGAGAAATTTATTTTTGAATACATTACCCCATATATTTTTAACAAGACTCTGCTATTTACAATTTTACCATAGTTAATTACATAAACGTTGCATCAGTCATTACAACAAATTTCGTGCCAGCATAAATCGTACACATCTGCCGAACGATATTTCAGGGGCATTTCAGCGCGTACCGAACCTTCGCACCTTAAACCTGAACCACAACCGCATCCACCGAATCCATCCGGAATTCTACCGTCAACGAAGCCGCGATGGCAGCGGCATCGAGGAAATGTGGCTCATGGACAACGACATAGGTCACATATCTGAAATCCGCTCGGTGCTCGAAGCTCTCCCAAGACTTAAGTTCCTCGAAGCGAGTTTCAATCAGATTCAAGAAATCCAGTATGGTGCGCTTAGGGGCCATTCTAGCCTCGAGAGGTTACATCTTGATTATAATAGGCTGAGCTTCTTGCAGAGGGACGTTTTTACCAACATGCCGGCCTTGAGGGAGCTAAGGTTGAGGAATAATTCGTTGACGAACGCTCCGGACACGCCGTTCTGGGATCTGCCGGCTTTGAAGGTTTGTTACTGAGATATTGTTGATATTTTATTTTGAATATAGCTTTTGCAATGATGGTATAGGTATTGTAAATTTTAATTATAAAGCTTTAAATTCGTAATCGATATGTTTGATATAGATTATTCACTTATATCGACACGTATATTGCTGCTTGCTTTTGGATCAATTGTTTCTGATTTATTATATTATGTTACGATCATATTGCGAAAATTATGAGAAATTCTTTAAACACAATTATATACTATTAAGATTACCATTAAAAAATCCTATAAATTAATTATCACGATTTTCGATCAACCACAATCACATATCGAAAAAATACGCACTGATCAATTCCAGGGCTTAGACCTATCCGGCAACTTCTTCCGTCACATCGAGCCGCGACTGCTGGCCAATCTGCCGAGCTTGCGACGTCTGGACTTGAGTGAAAACGCGGTAGCGCTGGTCGAGCCCGACGCCTTCATCAACACTCCGGCTCTCGAGCACGTGAACATGTCAGGAAATGCCCTGTCCGTCCTCCATCCCATGACGTTCCGGCACCTGACCAACTTGTACGAGCTCGACGTCGGCTGGAATCGGCTGCTCGAAATAATTCCCGGTATGCAAGTGTCCTACTCCTTCTCTTTCACTTTTGCGTGATGCTTTATGCAAGCACTATTGTCGAGGTGATCTAATCGATGGCTTTTTAGTTGGATGAGTTTTGTTGATCTTTTGTGAGTTGAAATAACGTACGGAGTAATTGTTAAAATAAATTGATTATCGCGTTTCTATTAAAAATCAGTTTTTCTTGTTTTATTTATAAAAATAGGTAAATAATTAACTTTATTCTAATAACTAATAATTAATAAATATAATTCAAATATTTCACCATTTCATTCCACGCTTTTGAATTCTATCTATTAAAAATGTTTACACGAATAATCTACAAGCTTTCCATTTATATTCAACACCTCCACAATCCTTCACCAAAACCATACATCAACCTCCACTCGCAGGTCTGCCTCGGAACATCGAGCACCTCCACCTCCCCATGAACCGCATCGTGGCCCTGCCCACAGCCGTCAACTCGGATTCCCTAGCCCTTCCGCTGCTCCGCTCCCTGGATCTCAGCGCCAACGGAATCGAACACATGCCTCCCGGCGCCTTATCGGGCCTGCCGAGCTTGCGCAAGCTCGACCTCGGATTCAATGCCCTGACGACCCTGGAGGATGGCGGCTTCGACGGCCTGGCTAGACTCGAGCAGCTCGATCTTAAATACAATAGGATTGGACAGCTGCACGGTCGATGCTTCAGGCCGCTCAGGAGCTTGATGGACCTGAGCTTGCGGGGGAATAGATTGGAGACTCTGAGGCCTGATGTATTCCAGGATAACTCGAGGCTTCAGCGGCTGGATATCAGTAGGAATAATCTAGCGCAGATTCCCCACGCTACTTTTACGTTCACCAGGTAAGTGATTTAGTTAGGGATTCATGGGGTTGCAAAATAGTTGTTTATGGTACGATTGACGAGTGATGGATGAGTTAAGGAATTAGAATCATTTCGAGACGATCGATATTGTACAGCCTATTGCGTTAGACTGCAGTAAAAACACTTACCGACCACAATCGTCCTTAATTAGCGCGCAAATAAATAACTCAGCGCGTCTCCCTGTCAAAAAATCGCGCAATTCCAGCCGCATTCCTCGACACCGTAAAGCAAAAAACACGGTGAACCCATCCGCGATCCTCGCTCAGCCAGGCGCGCTTGACGATCGTTTCGTTACATCCCATTGTTCCGCGCACTCATCGGCAATTTCCTCAGTCAACGGTCCACGCTGAAAAGTGAAAAAAAAGAGAGAGAAAAAGGAAAAATGCGAAGAAAGCAAAATCATCCAGCTCTCTCACTCCTAGGAAGCTAGAACAATGAGAAGATTTCGCAACGCGTCGTTTAGGCATATTCACGCTTAGAGTCTACCTCTAGAGAGAGAGCGAAAAAAAAGAAGCGACTCGGCTGGCGCTCGGACAGACGCGCAAAGGGCGATGATCGTTGGCTCTCTCTTTCTCTCTTATTAACGTGAGCCCGCAGCCGCGAACTTTTCTCCGTGCTGTCTGCCGTGTATGTATGTATATAGAGGAGGATAATTTGAGGCGCGAGCGTTGCCGTGTTGCGCAACGCGCGCCTGAGTGAAACGCGCGTTAGTTGGGATTCTGAGGAAACGTTGAGCTGGACTTTCGCAAGAGGCTGAATAGGTGGTTTTTCTGCTGCGTAGCTTTTTCCTTGAGACTGTTTTATTCGTTCTGCGCTTGGAGGGGTTTTTGGTGGGATGGTGAGTAAGCGAGAAATGCAGAGATTTTTGAAGGGAAGTTTTTTGAGTGGGTGTAGGAAACGGGGCTTTTGAGTAGGGTTGAGAGTTTTAGTTTGGATAAATTGTTGCGAATAAAAATATGAGATGGGTAGAAAGTCTGATAGATGGTTATAATATGGATTGGAAATGATAAAATTGGATCAAATTTTTTCCATTTAAATTCTTTTTAATTTATTGAATCTATTTATATACTGTACAGGAGATTATTTTTAGTTATTTATTTTTAACAGCGAGGAAAATGGAAAATTAAAAATATGATAAAAATAAAATTTTGCTTCATCTATTTAAAAATGTCAGTAGAAACTCGAGAAAGAACTTATATTTCTATTCTTATAAACAACTTACACTGTATTTTAACCACACTAAAAATCATCGTAAAGATGACACCTATAAAAATCACCTCCAAAAAAACACTGCTCAAAACCCCAAAAATTCCACCCGCCCATAAGCAACTCACTTTCAGAGAGCTGCGCGAGCTGTACGCCTCTCACAACGCCCTGCCTGAGCTGCCCAGCTCGCTGCACGGCCTCGAGTCTCTCCAGATTCTCGACCTCAGCTTCAACAAACTCACCGCCCTGGCTCCGGAGACCCTGAGCAGCTTAACGAGCCTGTTGGAACTGAAGCTCGTGCGCAATCGAGTACGAGAGCTTCAGGAGGGTGCGTTTGACAGGCTGCCGCGGCTGGCGCTTATCGACTTGGAGAATAATGATTTGGCGCTGATCGAGAGGAATTCGGTTAGGGCGCTGCCGGAGCTGCAGGCGCTACGCCTTGGGAAGAACAGGATTCAGGTCTGTTGTGTAGATAGTTATTTTAAAGAATAAATTAAAAGTTTGATACATTAGCAGATACTTAAGGTTTTATTGAAAAGCTCAGTTTTGTTGAGAAATGCTAGATTGATCTTCTATACTTTTGTATACAGAAACTTAAATTTTCAGATTCAACTTGCACCTTTGTCTTGATGGTTTTACGTTTCTAAACAAGAATAGCATCTTTCTTTCACCGAACTCTAAATAGAAACTTTAATCTCTCGGCCGCACCACACTCTTCTGTTACTACTTAACACTATTCACCCTTCGCAATCCCGTGCATCTCAATTTTCTTCATAATTTCCCGCGCAAAAAAACCATGTCTCCAACATGTTGCTGGAGCTGTTACCAGCAGTTTTGCCACATGTTGGAAATGCTATTGCCCACATTTTTCCAATATATGGGAAATATGTCGCCACAGATCCTAAGCCACTTTTGGACGAAGTATTGGACGACGTATTGCCCATATGTTGCTTATAAAAAACAACAATACAATTTTTATTCGCTAAAAATATTAAAAAATAATAATATTTTTCCAAAAACAATAACAAAACTATATCTTGTACATATCATCTTCTCTCAACCTTCACCTTGCCTCTGTCCCTCTCAGATGATCCCAAGCGGCGCGTTCTCGGAGCTACCGATGCTCCAGAGCGCCGAGCTTCAAGAGAACCGAATCCATGAGATCGCGGGCAACGCCTTCATCAACGTGCCGCATCTACTCTTCCTGAATCTCAGCCACAATCTACTTACTAGCCTTGAACACATGGGTCTGGATAGCCTGAGCTCACTCGAGGTGCTGGATCTCAGTGACAACAGAATCAGCCGGGTGTCCAGCGAGAGCCTCGCGGCTATGGAGTGGCTCGTCGAGTTAAAGGTAACGATTTGGATATTTTATATTTTCGTTTAGGGCGATGGTTGATTTGTTTGATTGTAATGTGGGCTGAAGGATATATATAGCTCGGTGTTGATTCTGTTATGTTTTAATAAAGCTTTTTAAAAAGAACCCTTAGTTATTAACAAATAATAGGTTTTTGATTAAGTTCATATTATACAATCAAAATAAGTATATCAAAACCAGATTACGTACGAATCGAGAAAGCAAAAATTCCGTTTACATCATCCCGCGCCACTAAATCAACGCTCCGGCCACAACATTACGCCAGAGCTCTATAACAACACACATCCCATCAGCTCGAAATTCCAGAACACTGCGAAACTCGCGCTTCCTCATAACACACCCAAAAACAGCATACACCCACACACAAAAAATATCCAAAAACATTCAGCTATAAAGCAGCGCACAGACATAAGCACAGCGAGCGTCTTGGCAGCGCTCGTCATGCTCGGGGCGCGCCGCACTTTCTCGCCGAAAGTGAAATCACAAAGATCGTTACACCCGCGCCCGCGTTGCATCTCATTCGCGGGTAGTCAGAGCGTGACTGGTTATATACACACGGAGCGAGTACCGATGCGTGTGTGGCTGTGTATTTGCGTGCGATGGTAAGAGGTGAGGAGGCGATTACATATGAGCGGCGTGGTTTTTCTGCTTTTTCAGATGGACAACAATCGGATATGCGCCATTCAAGGCTCGCCGTTCGACGACATGCCCAGGCTGAGGGTGCTGAGTTTGAGGAGCAATAGGATGGCTTCCGTGTCGGAGAACGCGTTTAAGAGGCTCAGGTCTAATATCGCCGTGCTGGATATTGACGGTGGGTGTTTGTGTGTGTGTGTGTGTGTATCTGGTGGGGTTGGGGTAAGGGTTTTTTTAGGGCGTGGTGGGTTGTTGGGTTGTTGAATGTGGGAATAATTTTGTTTATTTGCAAGGATTAGTTGAGATGTGATGGATTAAATTATGATAAAGGGCTTGGGCCGATGAAATAATCTTATTTAATTTTTAATTTTTTTTTTATTAGTTTTGAATGTTTTACTGTTAAAGTTCCTTTGCGTGGTGCTACATTTATTCGCTATTAAAAAATACCGTTATATGAATATTTTCTAACTTCTCTATCTAACGTTTGTTGTAAATATTCAGATAAAAATATAAACTATAATCTTTATTGATATATAAAATAAAATACTTAATTATTTATATTGTATTTATATTAATATAAATGTGATTAAAAATTTATTGATTTATTTTAAAACATTCTGCACTTATCGAATAATCTATATGGATAATTTAGTTTTAATCAAATGATTTTTAATGAGAATGATAATTGCATTATATGAGAAACAATACATACAATTGAGAGGAAGTTTTTATCTAAAAACTTTGGTGAACTTGAAAACAAAAAATAGTTAGAAGGTTATTAAAGTTAAATTATAATATAATTCAATTTTTGCATCACATGTGATTTTGGGGTCAATAATACTTGAAATCTCATAAATCCTTTAAAAAATCGTTTCACCTTATCTACTTTAGCTCACTTCAAGCCGATTTTTCCAACAATCATTCCAACTCTTATCAATTTAAAATAAATAAAAACCATTAACTCACCTCAGGTAATCCCCTGTCCTGTTCCTGCGGTATGCTTTGGCTGCGCGGCTGGCTGCAACAGGCCTCAGCGGATGGTCCCCGCTGCGCCGATGGCTCGCTCTTCAAAGAAATCCGACTGTCAAAGCAGGACTGCCAGCGAGAAAGGCAGCTCGAGCCCGTCCATCCAGGCTGTGAGAACGAGGCGATCGGCATGGCTTCCTCGTCTAGTTCGCCTTATTGTGAGTAGTTGTGGGGTTTTGTTGGATGCCTAGATTTTTATTGTAATTTAATGAGTGGTCTTATTATACAGTAAGTTTTGACATAACTTTAGCTTGATCTTTTTTTCGCGAGTATAGTTTGATAATCCTAATTAAAATAATTTGACGCTTCAGATTAGCACCGTGTAAAACGGTATTGTAAATCTGGATTGATATATTGCATCACAGTATTACAAAGTATATCACCAAATTTTAAATTATATATTAAAAAAAAATTTAACAAAGTCCAGCAATGTTAAAAAAAAAAACAGTTCTATCACAATCAACAAACTCACCCTCAGTGCAAAACACCGAATCTCTCCCAGCCTGGATGAACATGAAGAATCCGTCGCGCTACCCGCCAGCCCAGGACGCCGAGTACATGTACGACGAGTACGAGGACTACCCGCACGAGTCCAACAGCACCACCAGCGATCAGCCCTTATCTAATTCAGTCGGCGGATCTAGTATTGGTCTGCCCTCGTCGCCGTTGCCACCCTCCTCTCCATCTGCGATGATAGTCACGCCCCAGGCGATCAGCCAGAACGTCCAGCCATCCTCATCCCGGCCCACTAGTCCGTCTAAGAGTTTGAGTGCTAAAAATAGCACGGTGCCTAGTAAGAGGAATCCTGGTGGAATTCCACCTTCGCCGAGTAGTTCTGGGTTTACGTTCTTTGGTGTGCCGCTGCCGAGCTTGAGCTTCAATTTATGGGGTGAGTGGAGGCTTTGGCTATATTGGGTTTTTAATTTTTTTGTTTGGGGTTGATACCTTTGTATTGAGGGTTGATAGATTATCTTTTTAAGGAGGTTGTATGATTGAATTGTTAGTGGAATAGAGTCTTTTTTAGAATAGAGAAAATTTTAAATACTTGAATTGATGCTTTATTTCATAATTTTGCGTGATTTCTTTTTCGAAAAACATCATAAGTACAAAAAAGTTTATTTCATTTTTAATCTCGATCGTGCTCTCAGACTTGCTTGAGCGTTTCAATTTCTTCGTGCTTGCATGAGCTATTTAAATATTATTGATATTATGTCACTTTTTTATAATAATATCTTTGTGATTAAAGTATTAAAAAATGTTCTAAGTTTAGTAACTAAAACCAAAAGCTTTATAACGAGCTTTAACATTACATATAAACCTACCTAACAAAAATACAAAAATTCATATTTTCCATATATTATTCAAACTAAACTTCATCTACATCAATTTCAGGTAACACCGGCAAAAAGGCGGACCGCAAAGAAGACAGCACGGGCGCCTCCGCCTCCTCCTCAGCCTCATCATCCTCACCCACCTCTTCCTCTTCCTTATCCTCCTCATCGCGCCCAGGACGCGGACGTTACCGTAATTTCCCCCCTACAGAACCGGAAATCCACCGCGGTGGTTTCGTGCCTCTACCCCGTGGCACTGGTGGTTTCGTGCCCATAGCCGACCCTCGACTGGAGCAACAGCGTCACAGCAGCAGCGCAGTCGATTCACCCGGAGCTAGTTCAAAGAATTTTAATAAGGAGAAGGAGAGTGGAAGTCAGGTTGTGCACGAGAGGAAGAACGTTAAGACGTCGAATTACACGCTGGGCAAGATCGAAAGGACGTCTGGACCACTGGCCAGTACTTACTCCAGTAAGGCTGTTAATGTTGATTATTTATAATTAATTTTTAATTTTCGAATCGATATAAACACTATGTCCTCCTATACACCCCCACCTTTTACAGCCACCGACAAAAGACCAATTCTAAATCAAAACTCAAAAACCGCAGGCGCATCAAAAATAATCCGTCCCAACGTCCGTCCGACGGTGCGCGACGACTTCTCCACCTCCAGCTCAATCAAGTCCACCTCCAGCTCGATAAAATCCACCTCTTCGGCCAGCTTCCGCCCCAGACCCATCAGCAGCAAGGAGAGCCTGACAAACCAGGATTCATCGGAGGAAGCCGACGAGACGCTCGTCTCCACGGAGATCTACGGCGGCGAGAGTCTGGAGATAGCCGGAGCCGAGTACAGCGGAGGCAAGGGCAGCTCGGAGATGAGCAGCAGAATCGTCTGGACGACCCCGAGGTCGAAGGCCAGCTCGACGGGCAAGCCCAGCGGGATGATGAGGGAGACGGTGACAGCGGCGGTTGAGGTTTTCCCTTCGAAGAGGATGAGCGCAAGTGGGGTTAGAGAGACGACCGAGAGGAATAGTAATAGGACCAGGGTGAGCTCGACGACGAGCAGGGTGATCAGCGGCCCGGTGACTGAGATCGTTAGTACGGGTGAGTGTGAGGATTGTGATGGAGCGTTTTTAGGAGGGTTTTGGATTTTTTAGCGAATTCTGGGTGATCCAGATTTGTTATTTTATGTTCGAGAAAACAGAGGATGAAAGATAGTATTTTTAAGTTGAAAATGGTAATGGTTATTTATATTGTTGTTTTTAAATTTGCATTTTTCAAATGATATTGCTATTGCAACAGGTAATGAGTCAGAACTTTAAATTTGTATTTTAATTTTACATGAAATATATTTTTAAATTCTTTAGAAAATAACTTTAATAGAATTGTCAAAATAAATTTTGAATTTTTCAAACTGTTATATAAACTTTTAATTCATCAAGTCAAAAATAATCAACCCTTGATCTTCCCCTTTTCAGAAACATCGAGTGCAGTGCACGAAATGATAATGGAGCAACCTCGAACATCGACCGCCAAACCAACAACACCCGCCCAAACATCGGAACCCTCAACAACATCCCAAGCCTCTCGAACCATGGAAGCGTCGGCGCTCTCTGCTCTTCTGATCCCCGGCGGTCAAGTGCAGCCTGTACCCACCCCCGGAAACAGCAACATCCGACCACTGGGTAGGCCTACGATAACCAAGGTAGCTTCACCGCACGTTGAACCTGATGGCAGCGAAAGCAATGACGAGAAACAGCCTGGCGAAAAGGTGGAGAAGCTGTTGCCCAAAGAAGACAATCATCTAAGCGGTACATCGGTTGACGAGACGGTCAAGCTTATCGAGGACGGCGATTTCAACTGGTACTTCCAACATTACAACGACACGGATTTAGAACCCTACGTAGGTGTTGTCTATGGAAGCAGTTTAGCGAGTTATAAAGATGTGTGTGATTGGCCGATGCTCTGGTTGCAGGTCTACTTTCTCGTTCGTTACTTCTTTTAAGAAAATGTGGTGGATTTAGCGCGTTTGCGCGAGCGATCAGATTGAGTTATACTTTTGAATTTTGTTGTTTACCAGTAATGAGTTTTTAAAAAAGCGGTCCTCTAATTTTATAGTTTTTATCAGTTTTAGAAACTTTATAACAGCTGTTTTATTTAATTTAAATAAAAAAAAACTTTTGTAAGATTAGAACTGAATTGGAACGATGTAAAATATTTGCTCTGTTAAAATTTAAATGACATTTTTCTATTGTAACACTAAAAAATTAAAGAGGCTCTACAGTTTATTTCCAAAGATTTAATAACCAAATAAAATTTTAGTTAGTCAACTTGTATTGATAAAATTTTGAAGTTTCTTCATTATTAAATATATAATTAATGTTTTTAGTCTATCGAAAGATAGGTCTGAATATTTAATGTATCAGTATTTTTAATAAAATTTGTAATCTGTTATAAATCATTATTAATTTACCAGGTTTATAGTAGAACTATGGATTTTATGTATAAGTTTTGTTAATATGTTATCAGCTGTAATATAGATTTATCAAAATTATGTATTTTTCTAATTTAAGCGTTTCATGCGAATATGTAACCATACTTCTATATTGTAAAAATAACATTGATCTGAATTAACGTAAAAATCAAAATTATCAAGATTGAAACAATTTAGGAATTATATAAAATGTAAATCGTATCAAACGCATTAAAAGCAAATTAAAAAGATAAAAATTTTAGTATATAAGTTTATTGTTTAAGTAAGTCTTTGCAAAAGTTTAGTTAAGAGTAGCATCTTATCTACGTACGAGTACATATCGTTGTAGTAACGATTTAATTACTCTGCACGTTATATTTTTGTAAAATATTAAATGCTTTTTCTCACTAAAAATTATTGTAATTCAAGGTTTGATAGATCGATTCTATCTTGTAAATGTGTTGAATAAAAAAAAAAAATAATGAAGAAACAATGTAGCAATTTCAAAATACACATTAATCTCTTTTTACTTATGAGAGCACAAAAAACGCTTTGCTGTTTAAAAACAAGTTTTCTCCTTTTTAGTATAATATAATATAGTGAATATTAGTCTCGCAGAATACTTATCATTCGGCGAAAACAATCTATCTTTCAATTCAATAAACTGCTCAAAGATTAGTTACGCCGCATTTTTTTGCATTCGGATACACACTGCGTATAACACAGTTTTTAAAAAACAACGTTGATCTGTACAAATATTGTGACGAGGCTTAATCCTACATTCAACCGGTTTGCACAATTGATTTTATTAGTAGTCTTTAAGGAGTGCAAATCGCATGAAAAATTGATTTTAAAAAATATCGTCTCACAGCAATTCACTTCACTTTTTAGCTTTCTCTTTCTCATCTTTCTTTTCTTCATCCTTTTTTTCTTCTTTTTTATTAGCTTCCTGTTTTTTATCTGTTTCCTTTTTTTCTGCATCCCGATTTGTTAATTTGTTATTAATTAAATTATGAAGTGCAATAATGGACCTCACTAATGCAGCAAGATATACAACCAGCATTTGGTCGTTCGTTTTGATGTATAGTGAATCAACAAACGTATTTTGCGTCATATCTGGTAGTAAATTGAAAATATCTTGCAGCTGATAGACAATCTGGTGATTTATTGGTAGTTTACCATCTCCAACCTACAATCAATTATTCGAATTAAAAATTTCTTTTTAGCTTACCTTTTTTTAAATATTTATTTGTAATATTAATATTTATAAAATTCAAATAATAAATTAAAATAAATTTAATGGTACAAAATTATTTATATAATAAATGATTGTTAAAATTTTATATTTACCTTTAATAAATAATTTTTAATTTCTCCAATTTGTTCATGCAATCCTTTCAAGCCTAATAACTGATTTGTAATTCTTTGGCTTAATGTACCAACAGTTGTATCCTTAATATCTCTGAGTAAATGCTCTACACCTACTTCTTCAGCTTCTTCAGCTCCAATTTCACTAGGGATGTGTTCAAATGTTTTTGAGGTTGGTGAACCATCCTACAAAATTAAAATTCAGTGTAAAAATAAGAAAACTATAAATTTTTGGTATTCGTTATTTAAATTATAATATTTTAGCTCTTACGTCATGAACCTCTTCTACGGCTTGATAAGCTTCTGTTGGAAGGCCAAGATCTTTTGGTTTAGCATCTATAATAATCAGTACCGAATTCGGACAGTACCTTCTGATCAGCTCGTTTATTGCTACATCATTTTGGTGTAGTTTGGGTCCCGTGTGGTACCAGCCAACAACCTTTTCACGAGCTAAAAATAATTTCTGTTAATAATAGTGCAATAAAAGTAGTCTTTTGTTTCTGCTATTCTTAGAAATTGATCTTTTTGTTCTCGCAATAAAAATAAACTCTTGCGGTAAAAGAAAAGCATAAACTTCTGAAATTCCTTATATGGTAAACAAAAAGTATCTGCATAAACATGTCAAAAGTTAAATACAATAACATGTACACAACAAAGCAAAACTCTTACCATTAACTTTTTTGAACATTCCATACATATTTTCCAGGTAATCATGGTCCAGGAACCAGACAGACTTGTCTTTGTCATCCTCGTCGAAGGGCACTGCAATCAATCAATCCCAAGATTAACAATCAAACCCAAAAGCCCAAAGAGTCACTCCACTAATCTCAGCACACCAATCCCCAGAGCAAAAATACTTAATAATCAGAAGAAAACAGTAATAAATCAAGAGTCAGAAGCCGAGCTCGGCGAACCTAACCTGCAAAGCTGTTTGACACGTCCAGGACGCCCTTGGCCCTCCAGCAGCCAAGGAGGACGCCTACGACCCTCTTCTGGTTGCCAATTTTGCCCATCCGGTTAAAGTGGTCCACCACGCTGAGCAGGACCAGCGGATGGACCACAACTTTCGTTGTCACGACCTCTTGACTCGGCATTTTTGAATAAAATCCGGGGGGGGGACGTCGTCACTCTCTCACCACTGTATGGATATATACGTGCTCCTCGCCTCGGACTCTGTAAGCACTCGCACGGCGAGTACACTGTGCGGCTCGCTTGATGTATATTCTAGCTTGCGGCGGCGCTGCAGCCGCGGCCTCGTGTACGACGCGAAGTCAGCGCCGAGTTGCGATTCGACTCTTGCCTTCTCTCTGCGCACTTGATTCGAGATATACACTTGGCTTTGCAAGGTACTAGTTCGATTGCTGACGGTTTTGAAAAAAAAATGAAAGCGGATTGGGCAACAACAATTGGGCAACGATTATCATCGAGGAGCATTGCAACGATGTCTCATGATTCGTAGACGATCCGTTAGTATAATGCGACAGCGAAGCGGGTTTTAATTAACTTTATTCCTTCTCGGAGAGCGTCTGAATACAAGATCTGTCTGTTGCAAGATCGAAGAGGATTGCCTACGGGCGCGCTTATCGTTGGAGCTGCTGCAGGAAAAGTGAGCGCGTGTGATCCCACAGATGAATTGTTACATTCGAGGGCGACACTTGCAGTTATATAATATTAAAGCTCATACCGATCCGGGCTCCGTGTGACATTTCAAAATAATTGGGGAAGTGGTCGGGTTGGTCGCACTGTTACAATAAACACGCTGCCGTCGTGTGCCTGCGTTTCCCTTCATGTTGATCTGCCGAGGATTTATCAGGTATTTATTGATTTATTAATGAAGCAAACGTATTCCGGGTGAAATATTAGCGTCTACGGAGAGGCTGGATAAAAATGCCGAGCTTATTAATTGATAACAATTTATAAAAGCGCATGGGGACTATTTACAAACTACCTTGTGTTGCTTTCCTCATGGAAGTCACGTGGTATCGTTTTAGCATTCGAAACTGCCAACCGATAAACTGTTCGGCGCTCGATTCGAATGCGGCGTTCTTATGCTTATTGTTTAGATTTCTTTTTCATTTAAGGCCAATTAATCCGTAATTAATTAAAGCGTTAGTATATTATGAAATTTACTTCTACTGCTCTCTTTATAATAAACTTACTGTGTATTGTGTGTATTGTTAAAACGTTTATTTGGTATTTGATTGATTACAATGTTGCATCATACTAATTTATATTCGTTTTTGTAACTTTAATAGATTTAACTCGAACTTACTTAAATAATAATGTGTAGAAGTCGCCAGATTTAATTAATAACGTAAACATTATTAATTTTTTAATATTAATATATTTGCATTAACATTTTAATTTATATTTTATCATTATTAAAAAATATTCATTCTCTCTCCTTTATTTTTTAATTTTACCATTAAAAAGTAAAAATTACGTTTAAATTTCTAATTTTTAGTTTTAATTAAAAAATAAAATGTAAATGAAAATTAAAATTTCATTAAGACGTAAAATGTAATTATTGGTTAAAAAATTTTTAATTCTGAATTAAAATTTAATTGTTAATTAAATTATCTTTAATTGATAATTAAAATCAAAATGTTGATTATTTTTTATTTTTAAATAATAATAAAAATCTAATATATATATTAGAGTTGTAAATAATAATAGAATTTAATGATTTTAAAAATTTTTTATTTATTAATTAATTATTTGACATTTTTTTTAATTTAATTTTTAATTAATTTTTTTTTAGAAATGACAACTAAATTTTAATTATTAATTAAAAGTTTTTTTTATTAAAAATGAAAATTTAATTCTAATTTTGAAAAATTTTAATTACAAATAATACTTGAATAGTTAATCTATTTTTAATTAGATTAAAAAAATAATCGATGATTTTGTATACCTTTTTTTTTTTAGAAAAAGCGTAAAATTTAGTCTTATTGAAATCAATTAACGCGCGGTCTTTTATCGTCAATTGATGCGAATACGTTTTACGGTGATAAAGCAATTTTTGAAATATTATTAAATTTAGTTAAAAACTAGTTTTAACTAAAAATCACTAATATATATTGTTTTAAATAAATTTTTAAGTATCGCTTTCTTATCGTAAAATATTCGCTACAACTGACGCTAAATGACCGCCCGTTAATTGTTTTCAATAAAACTAAATTTGACGCTTTTTTAATAAAAAAAAGTAAATAAGAACCATCATTGCACGGGATCGATTATAAACAATCGAAAAACAATTGTTGAAATATGGAAAATTAGTATTTTTATTAAATTTTACTTAATTATCAAATTTTTGAATGTATAATATTGTTTTTACATAAAAAAATTTTCTTGCTAGAATATATTAGTCTTTGATTATACTGCCGATATTCGTTTGATATTACCTTAAATGACGCGAATTTTATGCATTAAAACATTTAAACAATTATTTTAGAAACTCGGGCAGGAAAACTCAATTAATAACTTATACAGTATCGTCAGACGATACCCACGTGCTGCTTCTGCATTTTTTTGCAACAACAATAAAAGAGCAGTGCTTAATTTTTTCCTTTAGTCTCCAGTGAACGCTTCAATCAAGAATTACATTGTCCATATTTAATAACTTTCTGTTACAAACTTAACGAATTTATATTATAAAGTAATTGTATAATTATATTAATTGTATTATAATAAAATAGACAAATAAGTAGTTCTCTTGGCACTCTAATCATTAATCGTTCACGCAATAACGAAAATAGCTATCATTACAGATAAGACACTTATATAGATAAACAAGTTTCTCGTAACAACAAAATTCAGTGACAATGAAACCTATTTTTCTATCTAAATGAAAACTAAGAACTGCGTAACTATTATTTACCGCTTATTAAACATCTATCAGCATAATCAGCATTTCTAAACCTTCCAAACTTCAAACCGCTTAAATCCGCTCATCCAAAACTAATCAAACTTAAAACCAAAATACAAAATCAAAAAAATCATGAAAAATCTTGTTGCAGCATGGCTAAGCCAATCGTGTTCGTGACGGGGAATGCAAAGAAGCTGGAGGAATTCTGCGCGATCCTCGGCAAAAACTTCCCGCGCGAGATCACCAGCCGGAAGATCGACCTGCCCGAGTACCAGGGTGAAATAGACGAGATTTGCATCAGAAAGTGCAGGACGGCAGCGAAGATCGTCCAGGGCCCGGTCATAATCGAGGACACTTGCCTCTGCTTCGACGCGCTCGGGGGCCTACCGGGACCTTACATCAAGTGGTTCCTCGACAAGCTGGGGCCAGACGGCCTCTACGCGATGCTGCAGGGATTTGAGGACAAGCGCGCCCAGGCGGTCTGTACCTTCGCCTACTGCGAGGGCAAGCCCGAAGATCCGGTTTTGCTGTTCGAAGGTGGGATGTTTATTGTTGTTGGGGGATTGATTTAAATTTAGAAGTTGCTAAATATTGCGAAAAATTGATTGTCTTTGTATTATTGTTTCATGCATAACTTAAAATATTTTTTAATGATATTTCAAATTCTAAATTTTTATTGTTTTTATTGTGTCTTTTAAATTTTATGTTTAAATATTCATAGCTTAATTTATATAATATTATTTTTTTTTAAATTATTATTCCATCAATGTTTTCTCAATTAAAATATTTTGATAAATGTTTAACATGTGCGTTTGTAAACAATTAATTTATTAATAAGTTTAAAAGACTATTGATTTTAATTTTTCTTGTTTAGGACGAACTTTTGGAACAATTGTCAGGCCAAGAGGTAGCAGGGATTTTGGCTGGGATCCTTGTTTTTTGCCAGAGGGTAAAGACGTCACTTACGCCGAGTTGCCGAAGGAGGTGAAAAATGAAATTTCACATAGAAGTAAAGCTTTAGCTAAGCTTAAAGAGCACTTTTTAAAGGACATTGAGAATCATGTTCAGCAAGCATGATTATCCTTTTATTTTTAGACAATTGACAATTAATTTTAGCCCATTGACTTATTTTATACTTTATACAATTTTAGTTACATTAGGGGAAAAATTATTCTAAACAAATCGGCAACTCGTACGATTATTTTTTTAATAATCGATACTACCATTTGATAAACTTCTTCGTATGTCGATAGGGACAATTTATAATAGAATTATTATATGTTTAAAGAAAGAAAGTTGACAATGTGTCAAATAAATATCAACTTTGATAGATTTTTTCAACGCATAATTTTTTAACAAAAATATGTTTGAAGAAGATTTTGCAAAACAATTACATTTTTTGAAGTAAAATGTAACTGTATAGGAATGTATATTCCTATAACTGAAATTTTGAAAATGATTCAACTGATGAACAAATGATTCAAAAGATTTATACAGTAAAAAATTTCATTCTAATTTCAAAATATCACAATACTTATAATAAACAAAAAATATTTTAGATTATTTTAATATGCTGTATAAAAAAATAAAGAATACGATAAATTACGTAAATAATTTGATATTAAAGAATGACAAATTTTTTATTTAAGGGGATGTTAAATTCTATAAAAATACCATAGTTATTACTTGCAAAAATTACATTTGATTTTACTTTTCCGAAAATATTTTTCCATTTTCTTGTTTGAGTTGAAAAATACGAAGAAAATATTATAAATGTTATACTTTTAAAAAATTACTGATTACTACATCAATTTCTGATCAATCATAATACCGATATTTTAGTTATATATCATTTTTCAGTTTCGATAAATTTTGAAATTTAATGTTTTTTAACAGATATAAATTTTTTAAATTACAATGAGTTTCTGCTTGTAAAATTGAAATATTTTTTCAAATACTGGCTGAATTTTTGATTATTTCAATTTTTGATTAATTGTTAATAAAATTTCATAAATATTTGTAGTAATCGAAAACTGTATTTAAAATTCTCTGAAAATTTTTAGGTTTTCAAAATTTTACAAATAGTATCCATTGTATATGTATAAAGTAATAAATAATTAATCTTTGAGTATTATTCTTTTTATTTCAAAATATATCAAAGAAACTGGAAAATTGAATAAAATTATGTTTGTATACAGCTTTTTCTTAACATCTCCTTTAATTAATAGAACGTTTATTGAAAATACTTATTTGAATATCGTATTATTGTTGTGAGTTAACAACTTGTATAAATCAATTAAATAATTTAAAAAGGTTTCTTTATTACTTTTGCCTGCAGATAACTATTTTGCTTTTATTATTTTTTCAGAAAGAAAAACAAATCAATTAATTATATAATTATATTATACATAAAAAAAGTAATTTGTGATAATTTTCTTGAATATGCTAGATTTTATATTAAATTTTGCAAAATTTTTTTCTCTTGCAGGTGCTATACTGTATATTAAAGTTAGATTCTTTACTTGTCAACTAGATAGTATCTTGAAAATAATAGAATTGAAATTATCTATTTTTAGTAGTTTTTCAGTTTGCGTAGTAATTTTGGGATAGTGTGATCATGATTATAATGCGTTTTATGATTTATAACTGACCATCTACAATTTTTAAATTGTAGAAGTTTTTTTTTAAATTCTAATGACCAATGCAACTACTGTATGCACTGTACTTACAATTTTTTGATCCAGTTAATAATATCATACTGTTTTATTTATATTGTATTATCTGTTACATTGATCGCAAAAAAATGAATGATACTGTGGTTTGAATTAATAAATTAAATGACTAGGACATAAAAAATATGTTTTATAAATTTTTTGCCTAATTTCTAATTGCAATTGTTTTTTTCCACACCGTTTGTATTATAATTATTACAAGTAAAAATAACAAAACTAACTAGGCGGATGGTTTATTTTAGACCGCTAACTACATTAAAGTTAAAAAAGAATAATAAAAGACTACTAATTGAATTAAATCATTTGTGTAAACAAATTTTAAGTATCCAATTTTATTACGAATGTTTAATTAGAAAATGATCAGATTCTTACGAAATAATAAATCAAATATTGTTTTACAAATAAAAAATTGACTTATAATATCTATAATTTTCCAGAATAACCATGTAATATCATTTTACATATTTACAAGAACACAGTTGAACATTCGGATCCTTTTTTAACCCACATAGTGTGTTAAAAACGGAACTCAATTACATATTTTTTGTGTAATTTTAATTATTAATTGAAAATACACAAATTATATGTAGTTTAATATGATTTTTAACATACACACTGCTTTTTGTACACATTATGAATGTACTTTTTGAGCTTACTATACAAAACAGAAAATTTTCAACTGCGGAATTGTAGTTTAAAAAAAGCTTTTTGAATTTATTAAAAACAAATTTTATCATAATAATAACGATAGAAAATACTTGTTCTATAAATAAAAGAAAATAATTCAATTAATTAACTTTGTAGAACATACTAACGCATTAAGACGATAACGAGACGTATTCTCCAACATCACAAACGTTTTTTATTATTCTTTGTAGGTATAGAGGCATTGACCATAAACGTTTTGTGAACTAAATTTCGACTCCATCAGTTTTAGACTGTGTTAATACAAGATAAGGGACGCAAAAATCAGTATAACAAGTTATATCCTTGTAAATTTATTAGCCTTTAGAATACCAGAAAGGTTTTAAATGGGTATAAAGGTTTTATAATGGTTCGACCTTTAATCAATACTATTTATTTATTTTAAATGTTTTTTGTTATATTTTTTTAAAGGAAACATATTCTACATGTGGATACTTTAGCGATAATAAAAAGTATTCAAAAAGTGAATTTTTCGAAAGTTATGAATATTTTTCGAGGTCAATTTTAATTAATTTGAATTTTATCGATTTTTTTTGGAAAAATTTTAAAAAGAAAATATCTATTTTCAATTTTTTTGAGAATAAGTAAAACAGTCTGCATCATAGTTCATGAGCAGCACAATATACTAACAATAAGTTGGATATTTCATATTTTTATAATGATCATTACTAATTTAATTTTGATTCTAATCATTCGTAATGACATTGTAAGATGTCTTCAAAATAATTGGTTAGATAATATAATAAATCAATTATTAGAATATCGACCATTTCAGGTACTCTTGATCATCGATGACGTAAAGAAATTGCTTATAAATGATCAAAACTTTTTTTTGATTAAACTTATCAAACAAATACCAACCGTAGCTATTGATATTGTCGAAATAAATTCGATTGTATACTTACCAACATTTACTAAACGAAGAAACTCAACTTTTCATGTAATATTACATTGGTGTGATCAGAATACTACGATAAATCACTTCAAGTACCTTGTCGATTTATCGACCCTATTATCATCAAATATTATAAAACCGCATGATTTACTTATTGTTTTTATAATGGAATTAAAATTAAAGACATTTTTAAAGTTACACTTTAATATGCTTGGACTAGGAAATTTTTACACTTTTCAATAATTAAAACGAATTTGAATGATAAGTCTATTGATCTTTACCATTTAAATCCGTTTTTACAACAGTTTACCAACAAAAATTAACTTCAAAAATTAAGTTATTTCCAGATAAACTGAAAAATGTGAACAAATATCCTTTTAAATTACTAGCTCACTATCACCCACCTTTGATGCATTTAACAGAAGATAAAGTCATAACAGGAGAGCGTTATAACGTAGTCTATTTACCTTTAATTTTAATTGCAGCGGAAATACTGAACTTTTCGATTCATTATATACAAGGTACAAAAAAGAAAGTTATAACTTCAAATATTATTAACGACATGAAAAAGTATTTACAAAGAGATGAGGTAAATGCTTGTTTAATGCCATTTGCTATGAGATTACAATTTGAACATGCAGTAAATGTACCAATAGAACTTTTTTTTAGTAAATATTTAGCTTTTGTTCCAGTATTACCAAAAATTAAATATGATATTCCTTATCAAATTTTTACTTTTATGGTAATTACTATAATATTTGCTGTCTGTATTGGTTGCATAATGCAAATTATGAAAATTAAGAAAAAACAATTGGAAACAATTAATATTATTCAAAAAATTTTTGTCATGGCTTCTCATATTTCACCACAAAACAGAAAATATCGGTTGATTTTCTTAAGTTTTATTATAATTTCTATAAATTATACTATATTTTTTTATTCAGAAATCGTGAATCTTAAACTAATTCACGAAGAAAAAGGCTTTAGTACTTTCGAAAAAATAGAGTTATCGGGCTTTCAACCGTACGTAAGTACAGCATTAGTCAATAGAAGGTTTATTAATGACGATGAAAAAGGCGGTGATGAAAAGTTCATTCAAAAGATTCTACTTAAAGCTAAAGCAATTGATAATGTCACAAGGTGTCTAATAGATTTGACAACGAAATTCGATCGAATATGTTTAACGTATGATTATAATATTCAAGGGAATATACATAAATTATTTACTATTGATGGGCAACAAGTAATTAAAGTTGCTAAACCCGTATTTGCAAATCAATTAATGTCATACTATTTTGAAAGATCATCACCTTATGCGGAGAAATTTCTACAAATTTTTCGAAGAACTTACGAATTTGGATTGTTGTTTAATATTTCTGACCTACAAATACATAGTAATGGTCATAAATACGTTGAATTTAAAAGTGATGAAAATTCAGAAAATTTGCTTATCACTGAGATTATTGTTTTGAGTATGGGTTTCTTCTTATCCCTCACGATATTTTTTATTGAATTAATCTTGAAAAACTTATAATATTATGATACTTATGATATCTCGAAAGATCAATAGAAACGCATAAAGGCAACTTTTGCGTTTGCATGGATTCCGCGTTAATGTTTAATTAAATAATTAATAACTGTATTTTTTTTATTATACAGAGTCATTAAAAAGTATGGGACCCAGAGAAGTATCTTTCCAGAAACGAAATTTGATGAAAAGGTTAAGGTCATACCGTAAGTAATTTTCAACGAGGAATTGACTGGTGACCTTGAACCTAAACTTAACATTGACCTTTAAGGTTAATTCAAGGTCAACTTTTTTTCTAATGGAAACCCTTATTTCTGACACCGTCAATCGAAAGAGCGCAAAATTTTACGTTCAGGTATGCATCAAGGTCATGTGACCTGATAACCTTTAAGGTTATTCTAAGGATGTTAAAACTCAAACAAGGTCTAGACGGTTAATCAGAAAAAATATGCGTTTTCAAACTTTTGCAAATTTTACAAAATCTCAGAAATTGTTCAGATTTACAAATTTTTGCAAATTTTTGCAAAATTCCAGAAATTGTTCTATTTTCCAAAAAATTCGCAAACTTCAAATTTTGCAAACCTTGTAGGTCATAGGTCAAGTTGACCTTGAAATAACCTTGAAGGTCAATTTCAAGGTCAGGTTCAAGGTCACCAGTCAATTCCTTATTAAAAATTACTTACGGTGTGACATTAACATTTTCACAAAATATCGTTTCTGGGAAAATACGGGGGGTCCCATACTTTTTGATGACCCTGTATATAGAACCTTCGAAATCTTAAAATTAAACAATATGAGATCATATTCAATTTCAGTACTTGCATTGTATATCTATTCAATATTCGATTTCTGTATTCAAATTGGTTTTAAATAGCTTCGTAGCGAAAATAAAAGTTTATAATAAGACAGGTATCTGGAGAGAAGTTTTCAAAAAAAAAATGTGGTGCCAACTAAAGCACGTGTAAGTATAGTGCTTCACCGTGATTTGCGATGTTTGAGTGAAAAGAGAACTAACCAGGAGAGCCCATGAGATCCGGGTCACCAATTTTGCTAAACCTTTGCCTGAAGATTAGTTCTTGTATGATTACTCAAAAGCCACAAGCTCAGAGTCTAACGCTCTCTTATTCCTGAGATACTCAATACCATGATTTTTGCAAAAAATACATAATAATAGTTGTAAATCCTATAATAAACACTGTTTATATTTAACTGCACATGTTTTTATGCAATTGATTTATGCTTGTAAACCTTAAACATGTATAATATTCAACTATTAAATAAAATATTTGGTAATATAACACCATAAGGTCTACAAGTATAAATCAACTGCATTAAAACCTGTGCAGTTGATTATAAACAGTGTTTATTATAGGATTTAATACTATTATTAAGTATTTCAGCAAAAATCATGGTATTAAGTATCTCAGGAATAAGAGAGCGTTAGACTCTGAGCTTTTGGCTTTTGAGTACTCATACCAGAACTAAACTTCAGAC
>UELX01000782.1:0-61338 GCA_900480035.1 Eupelmus urozonus
TGTAACACAAGCACGATTTTCGCGCTTTTTAATACCTAAAATGAGAGGCAAAAGTGACCATTTATAGACCGGCGGGCACTAAAGTCTTTATCAATACTTTTTCTTATAATTTTAATAAATTTTCACTAATTTAATTTTTTATTTAATATGTGAAAAAGAAGTGAAGTCTTTCAGCTCGCTGCAAAAAAGATAATTAAGTTAATTATATATTTATATATTTATTACAATAATCTTATCCTTTTACTTGATCTTAAGCTATTAAATATAATATAGTGAATTTTTGTTTTAAAAATCTGCATACGTAATAGTAAATTAAATTAAGGAAATGTATTTTAGTACTATTTCAAAATTAAAGTCCGTATTATTTTGTATTTATTTATTCATTTATTTATTCATTTATTTAAATGGACAATAATTGTCCTTTAATGAATATAGATTTTACAATGGGTGTTAAAATCTTAAGATAATGATAAAAAAATAAGATCCTATGAAAGTAAAATATAAAAATAGAATAACCAAAAATTACAACCATATAAGAATCTGGTAGCAGATTCCATCATCTTTTCATGCTACTGACGGCTGAAGTAAAAGCCAACGTTCAAACTATAATTATCCTACTGTAATATTCTAAAACTATGTAAAGAATAATTTAGAGAGCAAAGAGTAAACAGCGAGAATAATGTATTAATGTTTATTACGCAATGTAAGATTTTAAACGCCGTTATACAATCAAAATAGTGATGAAAAGCATGACTCAGTAATCGCAGCTAAAAAAGATTAGTTGTGATCAAATCTGCTCATAGGCTCTTTCATTTTAAATTCTAAAGAATGTAAGTATTTATGGTTGATAGACCTGAGCCTATTTTAAAGATTTATCATAGACGGAGACCAGGCTTGTTAGTAATATAGCAGTAAAAAGTGCGGTATATATGTCAGTCTTACATCAAATCTGACTCCTAAGTCCTTTATACTACTCAATTTTTATTATTATAAATACTATAATTAAATATAATTCGTGAGAAACCTCTATAGAAAGACATGCTCGACAATTTACTAATATTGATTAGAAGACTGTTCTAAACAGCCCAAGCAGCCAACTTATCCATATATGCCTAAAGTCGCATACAGTCTGAAATAGAATTAACGTGAAAATAGAGTTAAATATTATTTGCGTACATCAAAATCTGTGTCGAGTCAAGGCACGTCGCTAAATAATTAATATAAATACAAAACAGTATAGGGCCCAAGTACGATCCTTGCGGTACTCTTGATGTGACGTAAATAGATTCTGAAGTAAAACAATTTAGATGCACAGCTCGTGAAAGATTATTAAGTAGGATTTTAAAACAGTTAAAATGTTTTTACGAATTGCAAACGAATTCCAAAAGATTGGATTATTTTTAATTTTGTACATTTAAGGTGGTAAATCGATTTATGGTGTTAGCGTTCATCATATTATGGGTACAATATGGTAATTGTTCTTCAAATGATTTTTTATTCTATTGTATAGTTTTTGAACATTTTGGTTTTGAATCACTGTAACTTTATATAGCTCTAACAAGAAGCTATAGTAAAAATCTCCAGAAAAAATAAAAATTAATTGCATGAGGTTTGATATTCATCAATGGTATAATCATTTGGCCTTTGTAATGATGTTATAGACCGGATGAAGTAATTGATAAAATAATAAATAAAAAACCTCTATTGCTGAGAACGTGACCCAATAACACGATGAAATAAAATACCACTCCGTAATTGAACGTAGCCAAACACGCGTGCGAAAGCTTCAACCGGGCTTAACTTTTGATCGAATAATGTTTCATCAAAAGTTAGGTGAGTTTGAAAATCATACCTAGTTAAATACATACGAATTTAACGAATCCAAATTCATGAATCATGTTTCCATGTTTAACGCTGAAATATTAAAGTAATATTCAATCGCGCATGATTTGTAATCAGATTGTGCGGCAGAAGTTAAAATTTCAGTGAGTTTAAATATTAATGAAAAATAAAATTTCTACATATGAGTTAGAAGAGCAATGGAATAATTAAAGTGGATATTCAAATTGTTGATTTATTGAGAGTAAAATAACTCGAATAATTATGGAAACATTTTTTCTAGTTATAGAAGTATGAAGTATGTTACTAGTAATTTGAAAAGCAATTGCTACAAAAAGTCTGTAATGCGATTATTATTTCTTGTTACAAGTACAGGCACGATCATATCAAATCAGCATAGCAACTCAGTGTTGCTTCAGCATTGCAAAATAGTTTTACGTTCAGCGATGTTAAAGCTAGAAATGTCGGATGCACTACAGCTGGAAATTCTTGGCTGGAATTTTATTGGAAATAAAAGTGACATTGTTTTTGTTTAAAAGCTTTCGCCACTTTTTGTCGAGTGCAAACTGATTCGTTGAGAAAAATGATTTTCTTTTATTTTTATATTAAACGGACTTTTTTTTGAAAAATTTCCATCGTAACAGAAACTAGGGCATTTTCTAGTAGGAGGGTAAAAACAAGAAAATCTGCTTTTATAGGCAAAAATAAAAGCGCCTAGACTTAAGCTGAATTTTCCAGTGAATTCATCAAGATTTCGTCATACCAATAGCATTTAACATATATTTATAGTTTCAACCAATCCCATATAATTCGAAAAATATCCCTATAACGAATATCGAACCCGCGTACTCGCCGCATCCACGATTTCGGCTTAGCGAAGCGCACCGTGTCCACATCGCGAATTCAGCCGAGAAAATCGGCGGCGTGGTCAAACAGACTTATAAAGCTTCATCAAACAAAACGTTATATCACGCACACAAGCCCACGAATTCGTCTTCTCTCGGTCGCGCTTGATCTAGTTTTGCCTATTCGACGCCGCGGGAAGGATGAAAGGTGCTACGGCCATTTGGCGAGATTCAAGGAGAAGCGGAGTTATTTACCTCGGCGAAACAATAGATCCCATCTGCGCGGCCACTCTTTATATTCCTATCGGCCTCTCGTCGCACTCTCGCGCTTTCTTCGGCTCCGCGGCGGTCTCGAAAACTCCTGCCATTACTCTCCCACCGGCTGTCTCTCTATGTTTCGAGCGGTTTCAAAGAACGTTGCGCTCTTGGCTTTATAATGACTTAAGAGTGCGCGCCGCGGCGTCTATTGATTCGCCGGAATTTTTTTAACCTCGTAAGTTTTGGCGTAAATAATAGGGGTTTATCTCGGGCTGTCGGTTTTTGAATTATTGCGCTTGGGCTAGGGAAATTTATGCTTGCTCTGAACTTGCTGTCATTTTCTTATTTATAGATCTGATTTAAACTTTATCAATATTATACGTATTGAAAGTTTTAAAGCTGCCAATTATGACTAGCATTAAAATGAAATTTTTTCAGCTTAGTACATGCAGTCATTTCTCTATTATCTTTCTCTAAGAATAAAAAGTCAGCTATATCCACGTTCAAAACGAGAGAAACGTACGATCCTCATCCCAGCGACCACAACTAAGATGAATCAGCGAGCTGGTCGTTGTCGCGTCGCAGGGGGCACTGGAGGTCGGGGGGGCTTTTTCGCAGAGTCGAGCTATACTGAATGCACTCCGGTATACGTCGGCGCGCCTATGCACACCTAGACTCGAAGCGCGCATATGATACGCCGGAGGCTGCCGCGCGGCGTTGCGGACCGCCGGAGGAGAAAGAGCGAGATTATTCAGAGCTTGCGGGCGGGCGGGCGAAGTGCAGCGCATGATCGACGGGCTAAATTATTTAAAGAGCCAGGCTTTTCCCTCTTTAAAGGCTCGCTCGCTCGCGCTTCGCCGTCGAGCCGCGGGAAGAGAGCTGTGTATGTGAGCCGGAGCCAGCGCGCGATGCGGTTCCATTCATGCTTATTTCAAGCTCATTGTGCGCGCGCCGCATTCACTGCCTTTGACTCGTTGACGTCGTCTATCTCTCTCCCTCTCTCTGTGTGTGTGTGTGTGTGTGTCCCGCTCACTCTTACCTTCGTGAGCTCGCGATTCTCGTCTCTCGCTGAAAACGTCACCTAATGTATATAAAGAACGCGGGAATAGAAGCTAGCCTTGCTCTGTCTCTCCTCCCTCCCCCTCTGTGTGTCGAGCTATCGTTATACGTATATACAGGAGACGCTGCCGCATGGATTCCGCTGATGAATCCTTTCGTCGGCGATTGTATTTTCGAGTTCTCTACGAGCGCGCGCGTTCCCTTTTCAAAAATACCTCTTCTATATACAGTCGATCTTTGTTGCTCGCGGCTACTCGTAATTATTCACGCGAAACTTGATCGAGCTGGGAGGGCTGCTCTCGGCTCCTGTCTTTTAGTATGCTTTGAGCCGGGAACGAACTAATCTGGCTTTATGAATGCTTCACGCTGATTATACTTTTATCTCAAACGGAATTTCCGGCGTGAAAGCTGAAAGATAGACTTTCGTTTTTATTTGTTTATTAGTTTTTGTTTATTTTCTGATGGTTCTTTCATACTTGTATCCCTGTATCGATGTTGCAGATTATTTTACTATAGGTACTTTCTCTACATTGTATGTATTGATTAATCCTCTGGCGATATCGACACAACAGGTTAATGTAAAAATGGAAATATAGATATAAGTGATCTCTAAAAGTTAAGAAGCAAATTGCTTTAAAAGGATAAGTTTATTAATTTAATCTTTATCATGAGATGAATTTACGCCTTGATTCTTAGAGAGTATACGTATATATAAAGTCTTACCACACCGGGCTTGAACTACTTAACGAATGTATTATCAGTCAATCAATACTCCATTAATATTTATTATTAGTCCCATCGATTTCTTAAAGTTTTTTTCTGATCAAGTTAAAACTTTCGTCAGTGTACAGTCACGGTATTTTTCCAATTACAGGTGGGCATCGAAGGAGCGGCTCCTCTGCCACACCGCTTATATCAATGGCAAGCCGACCGCGGAGTGCACCGAGCTGAACGGCAGCTGGCCCGGTCAGGACGAACTTCACTGGTCCGCCGCCGAGCTGATTCCCGACTGGCTCGGCATCAACGCGACCAACCTCACAGCGCCCGGTAACACCACCATCTATTCCATTCAGAAAGGTTCGCACAACCCTACGTTTCTCTTTCATTGCTTTTCTTACCTGCCTTTTTAGTCCCCTCCCCCTCCCGCCGCACGCCTTCGATCTCGTTCTATCGCGGTGAATTCGAAAATTCGCGTGATTTCCTGCAGCGAAGAAAAGCTATTAAAATGCCATCGAGCAGCGTCCTGGTGGTCCGCTCGTCGATCGCTTTTTTCTCGACCTTTTTTTTTTTGCATGAAAATCGAGCGGAAATTGGAGTTTCTGAAGGAGAAAGCTGCTAATGGATTTGTTGCATCGAGAGTAAAAATAAATCTTTTCAGCCGGAGCTTTATTTTTTTTTTTTTTTTCAAACTGTTTTGTTTTTTTTTTTTGATGAATAAAACATAATACGTGAATTTTCAAAACAAAATCAGCCTTGAAAGCTAGTTAACCGCAGTGAACACTTCAATTATTTCCTTTTACTTTCGTCCTAATAACGACCGGAACTGTCGTTCATTACCTTCCTTTTATCGCAATCCGCACTTTCATCATTCCGCGCATGCGGGTTTAATTTTTTCCCGAACCCATCCGCCTTTAATTTTCCGCTCATTGCCCAACACGCGCAATTCGCGCACAAAGTACAAAAAAAAAAAAAAAAAAATCGCGCCAACTATAAAGAAAAATGTGCCTTTATAAAACTCTGATATTCGCTCATTCGGGCAAGCAGCGGATTTCAAGCCCGTCCTGCCGCCGTTCGAGCTCTGGCAGACGGTACTGATAGCCCTGGCCTTGGGCATCTGCATTGTGCTGACCGTGGGTGGCAACATCCTCGTGCTCCTGGCTTTCATCGTCGACAGGACCATCAGGCAGCCAAGCAATTACTTTATCGCCTCCCTCGCCGCCACCGATATGCTCATCGGTCAGTATGCACAGCATGCTTATGCGTATATATGTACAGGTAGAGCCTAAATTAGCTTATTATGCTGCGCGCGTGTATGTCCGCATGCGTGCGCCAACACAGTGGGATTAGAATACGGAGCAGCGTGCGAGCTTCGATATTTCGAAAGGGAAGTGTGCATTGAAATTCGAGGTTGTATATAGAAGCGCTCGGGGACGATGCGAGGTTCTTTGTCAGTGGCTTGATTTTTTTTTATTTTTTTCTTCTTTTTTTTAGGTTGAGAGGATAATATTGCGATGAATCTGTCGGGCGGACTTATCGTTCTTTCTTTTTCGTTGTATTTGGAGTTTTACATTTTGCTGGCAATTAATTTAATTAGATATTATATTTTCCTTTTTTAGCGTTTGATTATTAATTATTTTTGTATGCATAAATCAATAAACCTATTTAAAATCTATCTAGTGCGCTATCCGTTTTGCGATAAAAGGCTAAATTATTCTATACGCGCATTAAAATATCCATCAATATTTATGAAATGAATTTATTTCCGATAGTCTATAAAACGTTTCAAGTGTTCATAAACGATTCAGCTCTCGTGCAAACGTGACATCATAAAATCATACAAATTAAATAAACAAGCATTTTTCAATCAATCGATTTTTAAAGCCTCGGCTCGGAATTTTGCCTCGGAATTTTGCATCTCCGTCTGATAACTCGAATCGCTAGCGCGTTTGCATCGACTGCAGGCCATAATTATATTTAAGGCAATACTCCATCAGTATAACTAGCATAAAATAAAAAAAGCTCGTTTTGACTGACGTGGTGACAGGCACGGTATCCATGCCGTTCTACACGGTGTACGTGCTGATGGGCTACTGGGACCTAGGGCCGCTGCTCTGCGACCTCTGGCTATCGGTCGACTACACCGTCTGCCTGGTATCGCAGTACACCGTGCTATTAATTACGATAGATCGATTTTGCTCGGTCAAGATCGCGGCCAAGTACCGCAGCTGGAGGACCAAGAATAGGGTTATATGGATGGTCACCATCACCTGGATTATACCGGCGCTTCTCTTCTTCATTAGCATTTTCGGATGGGAGCATTTTATCGGGTTTAGGGACCTGGAGCCCGGTCAGTGCGCTGTGCAGTTTTTAAAGGTCAGCATGGATTATTTTTATGGATTGTGAATAATTTTTTAAAGATTTGTTTTGACTAGAGTTTGTATTTTTATAATATACATTTGTGGTGATTTCTTTTGATCGTCGGAAAATTAGGATCAAAGAATTTCATAGTAAACTTTAATTAGATAATCAAATTATTAACCGTTAAATTTTTAAAAATATTTTTGTACTAATCCGTAATAATTTGAAGCAAGCTGGTTTTTTTATTAATAGATTGTTATTTATTCAAACGTATAGAACCAATATACTTTACTCATTTAAAATCCCGCATAAAACATCTTTAAAGGACCCGGTGTTCAACACCGCTCTAATAATCGGCTACTACTGGACAACCCTGATCGTCCTCTTCATCCTCTACGGCGGCATCTACAAGACCGCCTACGACATGCAGAAAAAGAGCGAGGCAAAGCAGCGGAAAATGCAGTCGATGGTGGCTCTCAGTGCCGGGGCGATGTCCGGCATGGCCGAGCGCGCCGCTGGTATCGGCATCTCCAAGACCCAGAGTACCTTGCTGAGCCAGGATAAACCGAAGTTACCGGCTACCGCGACAGCTACTACTACGACGACTACCGAAAGCGGAGGCGCAGGAGCTAAGGATGCGGGGGAAAATGACGAGAAGGGCCATGCTCTTGGTGATTCGTACAAGTCGCCTGGCAAGGGGCTCGCCGAACCGAAGGTATGAGTGCGTCGGTTTGGGTTGAAGTTGGGTTTTTCGTTTTTTATTGAAGAATATTGAGTAGAAAGTTTGTTATTCGGGTGAGATGAAAATTTTTCAAGCATTTCAAGTAAACTTTCACTTAAAGTGAAAGTTTATTTTTCAAGTTCAGATAATGGAAACGTCTTCTATTCAGAGTTTTACGTTTTTCATCACGTTTTTCAGCTGGCGTAGCGTAGAGTTTCAATATTTTTAAAATATTACAGATGGCTGAAGTTTAGAAGCGGCTTCTTTGGAATGCTCTTTTTTACTTTTAAAACGAAAGCTTCAAATTTTTTTCTTCAACAATAGGCTGCACGAAAAATTTTGTACAGATTTCTGTTTTACATTTTATTTTAGAAACTTTTCATCTATTTTAGTACAATCATAAAGAATAATAAGAAAAAAATTACAGAAATTCAAAAATTAAATTAAATTTATATTTTTAAAATCTGATTTTAATTAAATCATAAACCACAACAACACTTTTAAGACAACAAAAGATAAACAGTGTTTCCTTTAACGTAAGTCCCACTGTACCCGGCTGTATCTACTGCCATCTAATTTCAACGACGAACGTGCATTAAAATCCTCAATAAAATAGAAGCTTCTTACCTTTCGAAATACTCTTCAAAATAAAATAATCAAAATTCACAGTCACTAAAGAAAAATGCTCCTTTCAAAACATCCAGACGCCATCGCAGCTGGAACCAGGCGCGACGGAGGCCGAAAAGTCCGAGCGCTCGAGCAGTCCGGCCTTCGACTCGGACGAGGACAGCACGGCTGCTCCCATCACCGCTGCCCAGCTGCTGGTGAATCTACGTAAACGCTCGTCCTTAGCAGGACTGGTAGTCCAGTCGGGCGCTCTCCAGGCATTCGCGCCGAACGGCCGCATCAACGGCATTCTGCCGGTCAAGGTCGAGATGAACCTGCCGATGGCGGCGGCGGTGATGAGCGTAGCGACCGGCAAGCGACCCTCGCCGACGAGCCCCTGCCGCGAGCCGTTTCAGCAGCGGGCCCAAACACTGCCGAAGATCCAGGAATCGAGTCTCCTGGACACCGAGAACCCCCTGGCCCACGAGCATGACAGGCCCAGTCCTGGTAAGGCATTTCCTCAAGTTTATATAATAATAAATTATATTTTAAAATTACAGAGTTTCTTGGTTTTTCACCAGCTGGAAGCAGCATGACACTGACCCCCGAGCAGTCGCTGTGCTCGGCCGACAACAAGCTCGACGACGCGGCCCAGCCCCATCCTGACCAGCAGCAACAAGCCTCGCAGCAACCTTCGCAGCAACAGCAGCCGCAGCAACAACCCAAGGACTCGACGCCCTCGAGCTCGCACATAATCCCCCCGCCGTCCGAGTTCCGCGGCAGTCCCGCCATCTCCGAGAACAACACCTCCTCGACGAGCTCGTCGCTCAGCGAGCACCGGCATCGGGGCGTCTACGTCACCGCCGACGGCCAGTACGCCACCTACGACCTGATGACGGGCCTGGACGGCGCGGACCTCCGCTACATGGACGAGAGCTCGGTCATCGTGCCGAGCCCCTCCTACGAGAGTCCGCCCTCCTCGTTCTCCTGCAGCCTGGCCAATCCGCTCTCCACGACGCCGTCCTCGCCGATCCTCGGGGCCGGACCGGCGACCGGGCCCAACACCAGCCTGCTCCAGGCCGCGCTCATCCGGGCCACGGCGCAGCAGGCGGCCGACAAGCCGACCGGCCAAAGGTAGCTATATCGAGTAAACTTTCGTCTGGCTCTTATCCGTTCCTCTCTAAAATATCGTCTGAATTGAACTAGATCGGTGGTAAACGCGTCAAGCCAGACGCACCCACCGCGCGTTTTTATCACGCATCAGAGCAACGTCGCCTCGCAGACCTCGCCCATCGTCGTCAACAAGCTAAATACCGAGGTCAGCGTGCGACCCGAGGACGCGCCGAAAAAGCAGCCTGTTACCAGCATTATAGCCAAGCCTGTGGCCGAGAGCTCCGTTAGCACGACGACGGAGGCGCAGCCGAGCTCGAGGACTCCGAGCAGCAATCTGATGCCGGCCGGCAACTCCGGCTCGTCGAGCGGTGCCCTGCCCAGCACGTCGGCCACGACGGTTATTGCGACTAGTGCGCCTCAGGTAAAGCGGACTGCTTTCGAGGTATAGTTAAATTAATTCAGGAAATCAACAAATATTATGGAACATGCGCTTATAATTGTTTTATTATTTCATTACGGTATATATGACATTTTGTATTTTTGGTTCCGTGAATTCTCTGTTTTATATTCAAAAGAAAAAAGTTAAATAATAAATCAACAACTTTACAGTAGATCTACGCATTTTATATAAAAGATGGTTCTTAAGTCCTCCAAAAAACGTAACGGTTTTAAAAGATAGACTCAAACAGCTATTCTAGAAGGCCATATACATATAGATTCAAATCATTTTTCTAACCAGAAACAGGTAGCCAAACAGCAGGACTCACTCCGGCAATCCAGCAAGCAATCCAGCAAGCGGGAGGCGGAGTCGAGCGACAGATCCGACGGCGGCGGCATCGGCACGGGCTCGCGTCGCGACCTGGTCAAAGCCATCGGCAAGCGACTGAAAACGAAAACCCAAAAGAAGGACCCGACGCTGGACAGAAAGAAGTCGCGCACGGAGAACCGAGCGCGCAAAGCCTTCCGAACGATATCCTTTATTCTCGGCGCGTTCGTCGCCTGCTGGACGCCCTATCACGTCCTTGCGCTCGTCGAGGGCTTCTGCTCTAAGCCGCCCTGCACCAACGGCCACCTCTTCATGTTTTCCTACTTCCTTTGCTACGCCAACAGCCCGATGAATCCGTTCTGTTACGCCCTGGCCAATCAGCAGTTCAAGAAAACCTTCACTAGGATACTTAAGGGTGATCTCCACATGACGTAACTTGCTCTCTTTCTTTCTCGCTCTTTATCTTTATCTATATAACCCTTTGGCTTTGTTGGTTGTCGAAACGACTTGGCGATAAAAGGAGCAGACTGCTTTTCTTGTCGTTGGCAGCGCAGCTTTTTTGTTACGGTTAAAGTTTTGGATAAAACGCAGAGTTGGTTGTCGGCTGACGTGACTTGCTGGGTAGATAATGTAGAAATAATGATGCACTGAATAAAATGAGGGCGCAATCTTCCTTTGAGCTTTTATACCTTAGGTTTTTCAGTCTTCGAAATCACGTCATCGACGCTCGAGCTTCGCGTTGCAAATGGCTGATCAAATAGTTTTGTTACAGCGACTAAAGTCTCTTGCCAAACACACATGTACCTGGTTTTGGTTTACTTTCCGCCCGGGTTTACCGTTCCGATGTTGAGAAAGACATTTTAATTTTTACATTGATTAAAGATTTATTTTCTATAATGAAACGTTTTGTTTCTGGTTTAAAAATGGCTACATTTACATAGTTTTTATCGACGAGACGAAAAGTTTTCGGATTAAAGAAATAGCGATGCTTCTGATATTGTGAAATGTATTTTTGGTACTGAACGAAGAGTAATTAACTAATTTTTTTTATTTTTTAATTGAAACCGTGAATATTTAATGGCATCACATTTTTAAACCATATATATTAATATGGTACTAAAAATAGCTTGAATTTTCAGTCAGTATCGAAAAGATGCATTTTGTTTTGTTCGAAAATATCGATTTATAAATCGTTTTATCGAAATTTATCTATAAGCACTGACAATGATTGCAGACTGCATCGTTGCTTGCTAACTGAATAAGAAATGTAATTATTGTAAGTGCATGTAGCTCTATTAATGTTTCAAAGAAATTATTTATGAAAATGCTAGTTATATTGAACAGAAAAGGAGAATTTGAAAAAGGAGTTAACAATAAGAAAAATGATAACAACTACAATATGCGGATAAAAGTTGATAGTCTTTCAGTATTGAACTCAAAAAGAATGAGAAAAAATGGAAATTTGTTTGAAAAATGAAACTGTGAATTTGCAAAGAAACAGAAAATTGCGATTATGAAAAACGTTATAATGATTGTCAATTGATCTCCTTGTGAAACTTCGAGAGTACACAGAAAATGTTAGATTTAAGGCTGTGTAATGTATTTAACTGTAAGTGTGTAAATATTATATTACTATACATACATATAATATATATGAATAAAAGATGAAATGAATATTAATAAAAAAAGTCATCTAATTATGTATATTAATAAAAAAAAAAAAAAAAAGGAAACTTTAATGTACATAATGTATATGTGTGAATAATTGTTAACGTTCGTTCAGTTTATGAATAAAGTGAAAAAGAAAATAGTTTGAAGCCACAAATAGGATAAAATATATAAGACGTACTAATAAATAGTATTATATACAAAACAGTTGTTGCGAAGTGTCACGAACAAATCAATAAGTAGATATATGGTGCGACTCGGAGAATAAACGACACTTCTGATTGCCATTCTTTTAAAAAAGAATACGCGAGAAGAGCTTTAAGGTTGTAGACATTATGTTACAACTGCTTTTACTCAACGTATACAACATAAATAAGTGCGCGAGATTATATGAATTTATTAATAATACGATTCGTAAGCTCCGTGAATTATAAAGGCTTACATAATAGCGATTTTAATTCGCTTGTGAAGACACAAAGTGAAATGGTTGAATGCATAAGTTATCAAACCTACATCTGCCTTTCTGCAATATCATAGCAGCTCGTTTATATAATTTAATTTAAAATATTTTTATCTTACAATAAAATTTAAAACTGTTGCAAATTTTTAATAAAACAGAATTGGTTTTTTAATTTTTACGTTCGTTTAATGTAAGGGATTACAGCGGCAAAATGGTTATTGATCAGTACTTAAATATAGAATTACGCCCAACATCTTTCTTTTCTTTTTCTTTTAAATTTAATTCGTGCAGATTGGCAGAATCAAAAGTTTGTAAGCAAAAACTGCGTGAATTACAAAAATGTGTAGAAGTGTGTGTCTTTATAAAAAGTTCGCTTTACGCGGCGTGCATTGTTGCCTCTATTGAGTAATTATGTCTAGAGAATAATGCGTAAAAAAGCAAAAAATAAAAGGTAACAGAAGAAAGAAAAACTTGTGACGGTAATAATAGAGCATCGTTTAAGTATCTTGCCACTTTTGAGCCCGTGGCTAGAACTTTAACTTCTCTTCTATTAGATCCGTGAGTGAAATTGTAATTTGTTTAAGCGGTTTGAAATTGTCTTTTTATTAATAAGTAAACATTGTTGTTTATTTTTTTAATTTGAAAAATTTTTAATTAATTACATTAGATTTTTAAATAAAATGATATTTATTATAATCAATTTTTGAAGCACTTGTACTAGCTAGATATATAAGAGAAAGTGTCAAATAAATCATGTTTTAATTTTATCTCGCTTATTAATGAATTATGTTTTATTAAATTAGGTTGTTTTGTTGAGATAAATAAAATGTAAACGAATATAAGCATAGTGAAAATAAGTTAGTCAATTAGATATGAAAATTTACAACTACATATTTGACTTGTTATAAGTTAAATTGTTTACTAGTAATAAATTTTTAACAATTTAATATTTATTAATAGAAAAAATTAGCTCATGTCTCTAGTCAAAATAATACGATGTTGTAAAACGGAATATAAAAATTATGAACATGCATGAAATTTATTGAATATCTTCTCGATATTAGAGAATATTAATACGTAAATTCGAGTCGATATAATAAAAATTGTTTGCAATAAACTTTTTTCTGTGCAAAATTAAACTTTAACTTTGTGTAAAAGTTATAAAATGATGACTTTTTCACGCATTATAAATATACATAAGAGAGCTCTTGAATGATAAGTTTGATATTAAATTACTTTGCTACATGACTTTTTCACAAATATTTTAATCTAACATAATAGATAGCTATGTACTTATTATATCAACTATTATTTGCTTTAATATAAAGATGTGCACAAGATAATAATGGTCGCTTAAACACTTAAATTTTTATTGTTGGTTTTAGATGTTCTAATTATTATTAAGTTAAAAAGTCGTTTTAAATAATCGAATTTACTAATAATTTTCGCCTTCAAATGGCTTTCCTGTTACCATGTCAATATTACCTAAAAATCGGAATAATAAAAGAATATTCGCGTTAAGTAATGATAAGAATAATATTATTAATAATATACAACATGTAATATGATGAAATTAATTCAACAAAAAAGACGAATCTTTTTCGTTTTTTACGTATTTAATATACGTTATTATTACAGTAACGTGCGAGCTTTTCCGCTTATAAGCGAGAGATATAAACGAAACAATCTTGTCTGCAGTTATGAGAGACAAAACCTAATGTTGGTATAAGTGAAACTAAGTAGCAAATACAGTTGATGAGGAGAGTGCGCAATGTGTAGCTGAACCAGTGCATAGCCTTAGCGAATTATAAACGCATACAATATGTACGTACAATAACTCCAATTACGATTTTAGAGCTTTGACAATGAAGTCTAGCTTGCAAGTTAGTTAAACGTTAATATTCAAATTTTTTATCGCGCCATATTCGTAGTTGATCAAAAATTATTCGCTCTCATTATCTGTCTTAAATTTTACGGCATTGTCATCTTAATTTTACAAGTGCTAAAAATAGTTTTAAAGAGAAGCATCGATGAAAACTTGTTCACTGACAACAATTTTATTATTATCGCATTTTGTAAATTGTACTTATTGAAGTTTTAATTCATCTCAACTATTACAAATTTTTAATTTTTTAAAAGTAAATATAGTATAATGTTTTTAATAAGGTATCTAAATTATAACATGATAAGCCCTTTTCACTGCCGAAAAATCAATCAAATGACTCTACTAGCCGTAAATATTTTGCAATATTCTAATAATCAGATGTTTCTTTCAATATAAAAAATTATTAGGGAAAAATTTTAAATTAGTAAACTGTTTTATAAAATTGCTTATTTAACATTTCATCGTTGCTTTTCCTAGATTAATTATTTTGATTCTAAGTTTTAATTATGTAATAAACTATAAAAAAATGTTTAACTACAATAATGTAGATAAGTTTTATATTGTGTATTTTTGCCATTTTAAATTAAAATCGAATAAATAAACAAATGGTATTGACCATAAATAAATGATTTATAACGAAAAAATACAAGTAAATTGTTCCATTCTATATTATATGGCCTAATAAATTTAATTAATAATACAGGTCATGTTTTGTTATCCTTTAATAGTAGTAGTAGTGGTAACAATAATAAGAAATAATAATAATAATAATAATAATAACACAATTTGAGGCTTCCACTTTGTTATTTAATGATTGAGTTATAGAAGAGCGTTGCGTGCATTTCTTTTTATTTTAAATAGAAGTAGCAATCGAATCCGCAGCTTTATTTAAGAGTGAAGAATACAATAATAACAAAGGAACCTGTAAAAAAAATATAGTGGTATGTAAAATCCTAGACCTGTACTTGTTATAAATACGCGTTACGCCCGACAATCTCACCAAATACGTTATGAAAAAATAAATATATAAATAAATAAAGAAAACTAATCAACGTTTACAAGAAAGAGAAGTGCAGGAAATGCATCGTATAAAAATATATGTATGTGTACCAGAAGCGCTTTATGCTGTACGAATGCGAAGAAAAATCAAACAGAGACATTAATTAATTGATATAAGAAGAAAAATAATAAAAAACACTAACGGATTTAATTAGTTCGTACATTCGTAAAACATTGGAGTATTATTACTATATTGTAGCAAACATTTTTATTATTTTTAATTGCATCGCAAATTGTATTGTAATTAGATCTTCGTATATGTACACGAAGCAGCAACAATAAATTAAAATAATATTATGATTAATTCAATGGATATTATTTATTTAGTACTTTCCATGCGAATTCCCTACTTATAGCTTTAGTCAAATCTAATGATTCTCAATAAACAGAATAACCACACGTGTATTATTATTTTATGTCACGGAACGTTTTCGTAGCTATTCATTTACAAGTATATATATATAGTGTTTATTTATTATTTATACATATTTTAATACCTATTTTAAAATCTATAATTATTAATTGTTACATTTTTCAAAAAATTTGTCTGTCTTTCTGTATTAATCGGTTTAACAAACTACCAAAACTAATTAAATTTTTACTTTCTTCTAAAAGTTTTTAAAATCTAAGTTTATACAATTTTAATTTCGCGCTATTATTGAATCTTCCGTTTTTCTCATCGGTCGGTAAAATCAATTCTGACCTTTGCAGCTACAGTAGTCGAGTTGCGGTATATATACATATATATATGTATGTACACATATACAGTATATAGGTATAGCTCATCAAGGTTTGGCTTTTTGAACGCATCGATTCCAAAAATATTGCAGTTTTGCGGCGTGTCATAGTTGCTTCGTTCGTATTTAATCGTATATAGATATACGAAGGCATATAGGTGTAGGAAAGAACCGGAAAAACCCATTACGGGGTTTATACGTGAAATGTTTTATGTAAAACTTATTCCGGAGAATATTTTAAGTTACAACGGAATCTTCATTCATTTAAATATGACGTTTACATTCGAGAAGTGACTAATTTCTGCGAGAACATGGCTTTCATATAACCTCAAATATCATTTCTTAATTACGTAGAAAAAGTGTAGATATTGTGAATTACTGTTTTAAGCGTTATTGATCAACGTTAACAAAACAATGGAAAAAAGATAAGTTTTTTCAGTAGTTTGACATTTGGGCTGCTAATACTTTTTGCATGTTTCTACACCATAAAAGGTGCTACACTACCAGAGCGCAATAAATGGTTAGCTGTTTGTCCCACTGTAGGGTTTTTACAAAAATCTATTTATACTGCTGAATGTGCTGGAATAGATAAACCTTTGGATTTTACAAAAGATATTCAAGATGGTAAAGTTAACTACACTAGTGCATTGTGTATGATGGTTTATGATGCATCGTTTAAACTTTGTACATACAGCAGTAGAGTTCCTGTTGATAAGGAAAGTAGCGTAAAATTACCATCGACTGCAGATGATTTTGATGCTGAACTAAATAAATTGGAACCAAAGCCTAATGACTTTACAGGGTTCATTTAAGCAGTTTGTAAAAATAGCAATAAGTTTAATAATATAGATACTTTATGAATTCAAAACGATCCTAGTCTAGATAATTGGATTAAATATGTAAATGAAAAGCTTTCATCAGATTCGTTCTGTCAATTTACCTGTCATATACCTGAGATGAAAGTAAAACCTCTTTGTATGGTTCTCTTTTGGGCTAATGAACTTTTTAGCAAATTGACACCTGTAAATACTATGCAGAAGAAAAATGTAAATTTACCAAGTAAACAAGAACCTGCTCCTGTGGAAAATCCAGCTGCACAAGAATCAGATAAAATTAAGCAAGAAGAAAAGAAAGTTCATAATACTGTGGAAGAAAGTAATACAAAGATTAATAAGCTTTCTGAGAATACAGAAGCTCAGCAACAGCAACCACAACCACCAGCTTCAAATTCGCAAGTAGATGTTGCAAATAAAAATAATAATGATGATACTAAGTCAAAACCTGGTAAAGAAATTGCGCATACTGAATCTGAAACAAAAAAGTAAGCTTGATAATATTCTTTTTATTTCAATTGATATTGATTGATACATTCGAGTTATATTATTAATGTAATATCATATGATTTAGGGTAGCTGAAACTCATAAATTAGAAGAGCCCCCAAAGCAAGATACAGCCAACTTACCTTCATCTTCTAAAACTGAGAAGTCTAAACCTGTTATTTCTCAATCACAAGACACAAATGGTGAAAATTCTATCGTCATGCAGCCAGATGATGGATCCATCGATAAAAATCCTGATGAATTTATGTCAGGTGAAGAACACCCTAAACCAGTAATACAAGTTGACGGAGAAGATGGCAATGAGCATGATAATACTGATAATAACATTAATAATAATAATGCTAAAGAAAGTAATTTAGGTAAAAGATAGTTTTCTAATTTTGTGTTTATCTTGTTTGAATACATGAATGATTGTTAATCTTTTACAATCCGGGATATTTATTAAAGTGAAATTTAATAAAATCATTAAAGTGATTCTGGTTTGTAATAGATTAACAATCATTTATTTTTTTTAAATGATCCAAGATCGATTCAATTTTTACTGACTTATTCAATATTACGGATTTATTATTATTAAGTATATTTTTGTTATAGATGATGGGTTTCCAATGGATAATTTAGGTAAGATTTACAATATTTAATAATATCGAGTTTTTATTATTTTATTTTATTAAATAATAATTTACTTTATAGGTAACCCACGTGAACGACTTCAAAGTGCGAACAATCTTTTCCCACATTCAGTCAAGGAAGAAGATGAGTCACATTTTTTCACATATTTTTCTATCATAACATTACTTTTTATTGTACTGTATATTGGTTACCACAATAAACAGAAGGTATTTATTCTATGGCAATCACTTAAATTTTTAAAATTATTTTCATATTCCTGTAAACCAATTAAATGTAATATTTAAAACATTTCAGATTTTAGCAATTGTTTTGGAAGGAAGAAGATCAAGGAGAAGTCGAGGAAGTAGGAGAAGGCCAAGTACAGCTAGTTATCGTAAACTTGACTGCAATTTAGAAGAGGCTGTGACGTCGCAATGTAATTCTAATGTTACTCACGTCATTTATTAAATTCATACAGATAATTAAGTCTTGCATCATAAATATTATTCGATAATATAGGATGTAAGATTATTTAATAATATTGAAGATTGATTTAAAATTTTTTTCGTAACTAAAATGGAATTTTTTTACTGTTTAAAAACTCAATTTAAATTTTTTCTATAAAAGAATATAGTTAATTCTTCTACTGTAAATAATATACTATTAATAATAGATAAGAATCACGTTTAAACATTCAGTTTCATTTTTTTCAATTTAAAAAATATTTTTCTTTGTAAATGATTTATTTATATGCATCATTTCCAGTTAATGTATTTCAGAAATAACTTGTATAAGTGTAAAGTATTTTATAATGTAATGTACTTAGAATTAATACAACCTAATAAGAAAAACTAAAGTTTATAAAATTAAATGTATTATATTGCAGAAAATATAAAACAGTTTTATATTTGCATAATTAAAATATTGAAAATCACATTTTACTTATAGTTACTCATTTTTTAGAATAGTCGTTTCTAAAACATTATGGCTATTTGTCTCAAGCTTTAGAAACAATGATAACATTTATTAAATTTATTTTGAACTTTTACAGTTAAGGTAAAAACTTATATTATTAAAATTGAAATTTTATATAATTTATAATTGAAAATTAACTTTATATTATAAAAATAAAATAATTACATAAAGTGTAGATTACACAGCGTATGCATATTATTGTCAGCATAATAATTTGTACAATGATACATGTAAATTGCAAAAAGTTTTTACATTAATAAGTAATAAAACATTGTTTATTTTTTCTAACCAACTATATATTTTTATAATTAAAAATATTTTTATTATTTTATTATGAAAACTGCAATCGTTTTATTATTGTAGTAAACATCAATTCCGCATAAGAATACCATGATTAAAATTTTTTTTCTACTTTCATTATGAAAGAATAATTTAATTTTGTAAATAGATTCATCTACATAAAAATTTATTATGTCATACCTAATCTTTTATTTTTGATTTGGTTATTCTATGATTCATAAACACTATATCAGAATGTTATGTATGTACTTGGGTCGTAAATTGAATCGTAAATTTAACTAATAAAATTAAAATTTGATGGGAATACAAAGTTATGGTCTAGGTTCAAAACTTACACAACAATTTACTTTTAAGAAAAAATAACTTTATTCTTTCTGGAATTAGAAAAATTTAGTTATTCTTTGTCCATGCAATAAGTAGCATCCGCAGTGTTTCTATAAATCCAACTTAAATAATCAACGTTTTTAACGTAAACACCAGGGTATCCTCTTTGTGCGCATCCGATACCCCAAGAAACTACACCTAAAAATTAAGCATGATCATTATAAATAATAGTTATAAATAATAGAAAAATTTTCTATAAATTTTAAACATACATTTTTATCAATTTTAAAAAATGTTAAATAATTATTTTGTACACAAATATTTTTTTCAAATTGGCATTTTAAATTATTAAAGCAAGTAATTAATTAAAAATTACTGTCACACTTACCTATAGTTTCGTACTTGTAACTAGTAGGTCGTTGATAAATCAGGGGTCCGCCACTGTCGCCCTTTGAAAAAAGAAATTCAAAACAATTACTAATTCCATTTCTAAAAAGTGTATTTTTGGAAATTATTTGATCAAGTATAAATTACCTGGCACGCGTCGGTGTTTTCCGCGTAAGCGCAAAGGTTGGAATCCAATATGTGCTTACCGAGATTTGATTTTTTGCAGGAACTGTGAGATAATACCTTAAGATCGGCTTGCTGAAGGTACTGAGATGTATTGCCCCCGCTTTTGACGCGTCCCCAGCCAGTTACTTTCGCCGTAACCCCATCGTACACTGAACCTGTGAGCAAAGAAAGTGATTATTTGTGCAACAATTGATTCTTCTCACTTGTCTCGATAATAAATTTACCTTCCTTCGGTAAACATATAGGTTGTATGTTATCAGTATACTCGACTTTATTTGCCAATTTGATGAGCGCGATGTCATCGGTGTCGTACCAATCGAGACGCTTATAGTTTTCGTGCGCTTTTATTTTCTGTACTTTTAATATTAGACCTTCCTCGGGTTTATTAAGGTTGTGCAGACCCAACCCTACCTCTAGGTCGCTTTCATGTGCTCTTGAAAAATAAAATTTTTAATAAAATTAGTGATTGCATCTATATACTATAAAGCAAAAAATCTCACTTGTATACGCAGTGTCCGGCGGTTAATATGTATTCATTATTTATGAGAACAGCTCCGCAGAACAATTTGCCATTTCTGAAAATCGCAGCGGTCCATGGGAAAACGTGAGGAATGGAAATTATACCATTGACAATGCGATCGCCTATTACGGCTTCATTTGAGTTTCCACAATCTTGGGTCGGGATTTAGAACGTGACGTGATATTTTAATTAGAGTATATATTTTAATTTAAAGAATATTTGATGAAATTTCATCTTTTATGTCATTGCGTTAATTAAATAAATATTTATTTGACAACAACATTAAAAACACCGTTTAGAAAAAATGTTTTGAGTATATTTTGAGTAATAACTTGGAGTATTTCATTAAAATTAAAATAGTAGTGAGAAAAGAGACTAGCAATACTTTACCACATGATTTATTAATGACTGGCAATTCTGCAGAGAGAACCACCTAAAAATTTTTAATTAAAAATTTGTATATAAAAAACCATATTTTAAAAATATCATTATTGTATAAAATATGAACAAACAGTTGTGATGAAAAGTGCGCCAATCGTGAGAAGTGCTTGGACACCCATCTTGCATGTGCTGAGTTTGAAATGCACTTATTTAATCGAATAAAAAACAGGCAGCATTGGCATTGGCAATTAATTTCGACTCTTTAATAATTTTGTTACGTCAATATATGTTATCGGCTCGGGTTATATAGCTATAGGAAACATTAAAAGTTAACGCTTGTTTATATGAGTTTTATTTTACTATCTCCAACAATACATTGAGTCTTGAGTTTCCTTATAGATCCATGGCAATGCGAAAATTACGTCCGCGTAAAGACCAGGAGATTCGGCGTCTCCACATGCGATTCCAGATGAAACGACTCCTAAAAGTTACATGTATATATTTTTTTAAAATAATCTTTTTCTTCTACAGATTAATTAACGCTTTTTTACCGCTCAATTCATATTTGCCATCACTATTCAGTATTTGAAATGGCCCACCACTGTCACCCTTTAAAAATTATTTATTACAAGCTTTCTTATACACAGTAAAAATTATTGAAAATTATTCTTTACGTGAGACAAGTTTACCACACACGCATCACGTTTTCCTTTTAAATCTCCAGCACAGAATAGATGAAACGTTCTGTATGAGCATTTTTCTGGCTTGTAAATAAGAAGACTAGTTTTGCGTAAAGTACACGATGGGTTTATGGTATCGCCGACACCCCATCCCAAAACATCGCCCACTTTACCGCCATATTTTATATCTGTGCTTTGTCTTGCAACTACAATAAATATAGATAGACATTATATTATCTCTTATATATCACTGCATCGTAAAGTTAATTATTAATTATGCCAGTATTAAATTTATTTTTTCATTATCGAATTCGGAAACTCACCCAGCTTTGGCAAACAAATCGGCCTAACGTAAGCATTAAACGTGACTCTCATGCTCAACCTAATCAACATGTAATCGGCAAACAAGTGCTTCGTTGCGACGTACTTGGGATGCTGCATGAATCTTTCTATAGAAAAGGTTACAGTCCTGATATCGGTCAGACACAAATCGTGCTCCCCCAGCACGACTTTCATCTGGCTCTGGGTGTATCTGCAAATTAACCGTATAATTGCATCTCGATTTTCGCGGAATCAATCTTACAAACGAGTTATAGTTACTTGTTGGGAACGAAGCAGTGAGCGGCTGTTAAGATGTATTGATCACTGATCAGGGAGCCGCCGCAGATCAGCCGCCGCGGAAGTGGCTCCTCGATCGCGACGAGCAGAGCCATCCAGGGATACTCGTTCCTCTGAGTCTCGTTGCCGCCGATTATGCGGCCTTGTTCGAGGAGTTCCGGGTTCTTCCGGCCGCATACTTTGGGGATTTTTAGTGATTGTAGAATTTTGGGTTAAATAATGACGATAAAGAGAATGTAGGTTTACCGCAATATTTGTAAGCAGGACTTGCGTACGAGACGTCCAGTCTTTTTCTTATCGAGTGAATGAGATGAGATGTGAATGTTGGCGAGAATAGTAAGACTATTACTAAAGTAGAGGAAATCATTGAAGTCTAGTGTTTTAGAGCAAGAACAGAACTAATTGTTTTTCGCACGCGTACAGTGTAACGGAGTCACCAGTTCTTGTATTTAAAGTTTAGACTTAGCGACCGTAACTATCGCATTATGACCGGAAGTCATTACTGAGTTTTCTGCAAAAGTTATCCTAAAGTACATGACACACACATGTCTCATATATAGAATTATTCTTTAACTAAAATATCCGCAAGTTAAAATAAAATGCTATAATTACAAGGTAGTGATTGAGTAATAAGGCAATGATTTAATAAGCATACATGGCAGATTTTATTTCAGGTATATCAAACGGTTTCAAGCAGTAACAAGCGTCTTTAGTTTTCTGATAAATCCACTCTAGATGAGGCCCAATCCTCGTAAAAATCGCTGTTCCAATATTTTGCGAGCAAGTGTTGATATCTGATAAAATTCCTGTAAAATAAGTTAAATTAACCCTTTTCTTGCCTGGTAGAAACGTTCCCCATTTTTTGCCCAGCGGATCGCCAACTGTGAAGAATTAGACATCCACTAGCCTAGTTTTAAACACTTGACCAATTTCATTGGAAAAATTTCTACCAGGGTTATATCATAAACTACTGAAAAACACAAGAAACATCTCAACTCACCAACTAAATCATAAAATCCACTATAAGACCTATGCAGCACAGCCGTCCCAACGTCATTCTAAAAAAGCAAATAATTTTTCCACCATGCCTTATCACACCTTTCAGATATAAAATACAAGCATCACATAAATCCTGCTTACCTGACAAACAATAGAATTAGAACCAATGACCCCAACGCAGCCACTCTCCTCGTGATAATTTCCGGGATTGATCCCGCTCCTTAAACACTCGCGCCTGCCTAGGATCGGAAGGCCGAGTTTGCGCGGCCGGCACGTCCGAGCCTCGATATTATTTCCCTCGGCGCTGGCGTTCCCCAAGCTATTGCCAGTGCTGCTGCTGCTGCTCTCGGTCCATCCCATTAGGGTGCCCACTTGGCCGAGGTAAGTTGATCCTGCGCGTTAAGAACCAAATGAATTAGCGTGCTTTGTCAAGCACGTGGCGTAAGTGGGTAAGCCTAATGCAGATTTATAAGACTGGCGGGGTGAGGAGGAATTTATTTTTTTGTGATTTATGAAGATTGTAGATGTTGATATACTTCAAATTTTTTCTTAGTGAAGGTTTCATTTTATTACATTTTATTATATAAAAAAAGAGAAAAAGAAAGAATTGAGAGTTACATTATTCGTAACACTTTGAATAAGTTCTCGCTTACCAGGATCAGGTAGGCAGATGGGCAAAATGCGCCTTTCGAATTGCGTCGATCGACTGAGTCGAATGAGGGCCAAGTCATGCGCCCGGGATTCGTAATTAAATTCGGGATGCGATATTATAGCATCGGCACTTATGTTGGCGGAAGACACGTCCAGGTGACAGCGATCGTATTCTCCTAAAGCTATTTTCACTTCCGGAGGTGTAGCACTGAAAGTCAAGTATCATTTTCGAAGTAAATGTTTACTACTGATGCTATAGAAATTATTATTTAATTTTATTATGAGAACAAATTATACTTTTAGTTTATGAAGTTAAAGGGAACTGAATCTAATAATACTTTCTTATTATGAGGCTTATAGTAATTTAATTGGCAGTAATTGCTATCTTAAACCTTTATAAGCATAAGTTCTATTATGTTGAGTTCCCGTAAATCTCCTAGGGCGAAAATCTAGGTTAAATCGACGTAATAGGCATAAATAACAAAAGTACTGTTTACTAGTGTTATATAAGATTCGTATAAACCACGAAAACAGTAAGTGAAATTAGTTGGACTTTCCATCTTTCATTACATAATGTCCCGGTAAACCCCATGAGCATTAAGTTAAATCAAGTCCTTATAAGTTCCATATATGTCGAAACGCTATTTCATTCAATTTCCATTAAATTAAACGCATAAACAATTAAAGAACGAATTCTAATGAACCAACTATACTACTATTTGATAATTGGAACAATTAGAAATCCTGAACGACACAAAAGTTAATTCTGATAAGTCGGCAAGATTGACAATAATTCACATAATCTTCTGGCTCACCTAATCAGTTGGCTGGCCGCGGTCAGAACGTAACGGTCATTGATCAGTATCCCGCTGACTAGGAGATTATTCTTCACGTATACATTCGCAAGCCAGGGGAACTCGTGCGTGTCGGTGAACTCGCCGCCTAGAAATCTCGCGCCTCCCCGGTTTGATTTTCCGCAGACTGACATTTTAATCATCATATAGACTCTCTGTTATTCTTTGCCGTTATCGCTAATACAGGTAATTATAATCAAAGACTCACTGCAGCTGATGCACGGCCGAAACTTTCCCAGAAGCAAATCGATCAGTCTCCTTGCATTTCTCGCCACGCTGGTATCCTTCCCCAAATAATAGAAAAAAAAATATATCAATTATACTCTTATTTAAATTTACGCGTCATCAAAAACATTTCAAAACTTTCTTATTCCCAAGATCCTCTCCATCTCCGAAAGGCAAATAAATGGAAAGGCCGTCGTTAAGACTCACCAAGCCATTAGCGGCGCTGCGGTGAAAAAGGAGAACGGCGAGGAGGAAAGCGCCGGCCAGTAGGTACTTGACGATCTCCTGTAGACTCATGGCTTTTCTTTTGGCAATAACGGCGGAAGTGCCGGGACTAGCTGGCTTATAGTGACTCTCGGCGTGCTCGAAATAGCGGAACTATCTGCGCGCTAACTGCCCGCATCCCGGGCGCCAGCTCGTAAATACATGCCTCTCTTCCCTTTCCCGGTTTCCTGCGGCTGTCGACAATAATGCGTTACGTTCGAATGGCGCGGGCTGGAGTTGTTTTTTTCTTGAGATGAGTGTGCTTAGTGTTGAGAGGCTGTTTTCGGCGACGTTTTTCTTTGTTAGCGTTGAAGGGATTTGATTATGCGGGCTGGGTTGGATATGTTTACGTTGATATTTTTTATTTATGGTCATTGATTTTGCAGATTTTGATTTCCTACTCCAGAAAATCAGAAGGTGGGATCAACACGTGAATGACATTTAATGAATGTTTTGCCAATCGCATTATTATAATTTATTATTTTGTTTTTTTTTTATACTTAATGGGGAGTTTGATAATAAACCAAATTACGTACAGTAGGTACCGTTAATATTATGCGAGCGGCTCTACGAAAATTATGATATACGCAAATGACTTTTAACTTGATTACCTTTTTCAGGCATCAGTTGGATCGAAATAGTCTAACGGAGCATACATGGAGTTTATGATTTAATAGCTTTACTTCGACCGACTACGTAATTCAAAACTGTTCTTGAATGATAAGTATTTTGTCTGGTATTTTGCGTGCAATACTAAATGAGAATGCTGTATTTAATAAATATATAAAATAATTTATTACAAAAGTTAAATACACATATCGCAAATAAATAATAATCTCATTATAGGATGATGAGTATTTTTACATTTATCTTGACTCGCACATGTCATGGCTGAGTTTGAATAACTAATTACAATAAACAAATCATCTCTTTGATTTAATAAGTACAATCGATAATGGCACATGATAAATAAATATTTTTCGAAATACTTTCTTAAAGATTTTGTTTTGTCGAGCTAATCGTGTTCACAAAAACATCCTTCTTTGGAATTCTCCATAATCCAATCGATGTAACGAGTGACTCGAGTGTAAACCCCGGGATAACCAGGTTTGGCGCATCCATTTCCCCACGAAATTACGCCAATCAATTCGTATCTCTTGTCCTTTCTTTCGGCTACGAGCGGGCCGCCGCTGTCACCCTAATCAGAAAAAAGGAGTCGATGCTTTATCAAAATTACCTCAAATCTGTTTTTAGTAGGGATAATCGAAAAATACTTTAGTACTACGAGAATAATTATGATTTATAAATTCTTAAAAATTGCATGCAAAAATAAATGTTTTATCAATACGATCTATAAAAAAACTAATTTTTAACATAATTTCTTACTTGACAAGAGTCTTTCTTTCCTTCCGCATATCCGGCGCAGAGCATATTTTCTGAAATCATGCGAGCATTGTAGTTCATGCTGCGACACTCTTCGAGACTCATAACTGGCAAATCCACAAACTGTAAAAGACACGCTGTTTTGCCGCCTTCGCTTAGAGTTCCCCAGCCTGTGGCAATAGCCTTTGTCCCGACGTACAGATTATCTACGGTGTAAAAATGTAAAAAGAAAGAATTATCTACGAGAAGTTAACTACTCGACGAGAGAGATAAATAAGATCGTAAAAGTAATCGTTAAAACTTAAAAAAAAACAACTATTTCGAATAAATCACACGCATCGATCGCGCCAGACATAAAACCATATCAGTCCTTCGACGATTAAACTACTATTCCCAATAAACATAAAATGCATTTTGCAAAGCTGCGGAAAAAACATAATAAAACGTTTAAAAACATCGATTTAACCCGGATTCATTATCGCATTGGCTTACTTACACCGATCGGCAGCTTTGAAGCTATATGCTTGCAAAAGAAAATAAGAGCGCGTCGAGAAGCTACGAAAAATCTGTCCTTGTTTCCATATGCATCTGGGCAAGCGTTAATCATACCGACTCTACCCGTATGCAAGCTCAATTATTTATGACGGCTCTGCTTTGTCGCCAGTCACTCGATAATGAAGAAAGAGCCAACGAGGTTGCCGGCGCTTTTCAAAACTATTGCGCAATACCAGAGTTACGCGCGTTTTTACGTCCGGGATTGATACTGTCACTCTTTTGGGGAAAATTTTTCTTTCTCCCTTTCGCGGCTGTTGTATTCGATTTTCGCGCTGGTGAGTGATGCAATTTTAGTGGGTGATATTAAAGCGGAAATTTTAGCCTGTTGCGTTTATATAAGCGAGGTATGCGGTATTGTTGTTGGGTAATGCCGGCGGACGAATTTTTAATCTCGGCGTTGTGCAAACTTGATTAGTCGTGGCGCGCGGTGAGCTGCTGCGGCCCGGATGAACGGCGTAATCTAATTTTTACTAGAGTGCACTTTGATCCGTGGCATTTACGGTTAATATTAGTATACTTTTAATAAAGTATAGTAAAAGTACTTTAAAATAAAGTGGAGAGAAAGTTTTTACGTTAAAGATTTGGAATAAAAATAAAATAATTTTTTTTACCTTTAACTTTCGGCAAACATATTGGCCTGATATTTTCGGAAAGCGGTACTCTTTCGTTCAGTCTAAGTAAAGCAATGTCGTGATCCAAGTTCAAATAGCTAAAGTTTCCTATGATTGCTCTAGCGACGAATCTCGATTCTGGTTTGAATTTAGTGTCGCATCGATCGTGCTCGCCCAAAGTTACTTTTATCAAGAACCATACAAACCTAAAAATGAAACTAAATTTATCGATCATCTTCGTCAAGAACGAAAATGTTAATAGAAGCCAAAAAGCACTGTATTAGTTCGAAAAGTAAAGTACTAAAGAATAACATACAGAGATTATTCACAAAAGAACTTATTATAAAAACATGCAAGTTATCAGATTAGTAAAACATTTAAAAAGCCACTCGCATAAGTAAGGTAGACAATAAATTTACCCTTTAACACAGTGGGCGGCGGTTAAAACGTATCGGTCATTAATAAGAGTGCCGCCGCAGTAAAACCTATTCATATAGGTCAGCCTGACTTGCCACGGGAATTCGTTCATGATAGAGGGTTGACCGCCGACTATGCGACTCACCTCGTTCCGCAGACCGCAGGCTGAATGGGACATTAACAGTCAGACATTTTACCATTTTAATAATACGGCGCGTCAAACGCATAGTAAAACAAAGCGATTTAATGCTTACTGCAATAACAGGGTCCGGGCGGAATTGCCTCTTTCTTCTTGAAGACCGTCAGGAAGTTTCTCGTGCTGTTTTTGTCTGATGGATCGTCCTGTAATGGACAAGCACTTTTAGTTAATTACAAGCTTTTTTTTATTTTCTTAGATGTTAATTTAATCGAATAAAATCAAGATTTATAGTGTCTCATTTATTGTCTTTATTGATTGGTACACAAATCCTCGATTCTTGATTTACGATGCTGTATAAGATAAAATCGAACTTGACAAGCAAGTGTTCATTTAAACGTCGAATTACCTTCGTAAAGTGGTAATTACTGTTTCTCTCAAGCGTGAAATTAAACCTAAAGTAGTAAAATTTAATGTAATCGTTTGTGGATAATAACTCACATCTAACTCGTCGCTTCTTGTCCCCGATACCAACAAAGCAGCGACAAGGAGAAATCGCATCAGCCAGTCTTTCGATCGCATGATAGTGGATGTGCAGCGTTTCAGTCGTCAAATCGATGAGTCTATCAATGATGAATTGTCGTTCGGTTTCTGTCGTTGCGTAGTTTTAATATAATAAGCCGAAAAAAGAAACCAGAAATTTAAGAGATTTAGTCAAGAAAATTTTAGTCGATAGAATATACAACGAAATTCACTTTGTAAAATGCTTGGAAGAATAAAAGTAAATAAAAGATTTTAGAAAAACTATCAAAAAAATTTTTTTCAAATATTAAATCATACGTATTGCTTACAGAAAATTAGTAACTTTATTATATATTTTTTCTTCAATAACAGGATGTACCGATAAGCAAGGCATGCTAAATTCTGCAGGTTAATTTTAAATTTCAATTATAAATTATACGTTCGTGTCACTAATAACTAGGATAATGGATAATTATGAGTCGTTTTCAGTAACGGTGAGCTATTTATAAATAGATATCGTAACGGCTATCGATATATATTAATTATATTTTTATTTATAATATTATTACATATAATTAATCATAAAATCATAGTTAAAATAATTTTGCAGAAATATCTTAACACAAATTGACACGACTATGTGCAATTTTAACTTTTGTTAAAAATTCATAGCTACTTTTCCTAATTTGCATGTAATATATTTTCTCTTCCACTTACTTTTAAACAGCTATAACATTAGCGCGTAATAGCTAAACAACATCCCATCTTCCAAAAACATTTTAATATATTCCAAAAAAGTAACTCTACAAATAACGTCAAAAATCATCTAAACTCAAACCTAAATAACCACCCATTAAATACCGTTCCAGCCCAACCCCGAAAAGCTCGCAGCACTAAACCATCTTACCTCCGCTCGAACTCACTCTAACTTCAAGTTCGCCGGGCCTCCTCGAAGACAGCTCCTCTCTTAAGAAAGCAGCGAGAGCAGCAGCAATGTTCGCCAGGCGAGGCCTCGGCGCGACTGAAAGGGGCGAGAGCAGACAGACACTTGCAGCTCGCGTGTCCTCGCTGCACGGGCTAGGATTAATGGAAGGAGAGGATCTAGACGCCGCCGCCTGGCTTCACGGTCACGTTCACGATCATGGGCGGGTTCTACTGTCACTGACCGCGCGCTCGCGCCTCTCCGATAACGGATTCGATTGGCGCCTCGATTCGATCGCGGAGACGTATGCCTGTATGCTTTGAGCGACTCTAGGGGAGAGGTATAGTGCGTGCCCAAGCGCGCTCGATTGGAAATCGGTTGCGGAAAGTCCGATTGTTCGCTGGGGAGGAACGTTTAGTGTCTGTGAGATTTTCTTTTTTGCTGGGTTGGGGGAAGGGAAACTCGCGTGGTGCTGGTTACGGTGAGGTTTTTTTTAGTGGTTATCTGTAATTACGTTGAGATTAAATTTTTCGATTTAACGATTTCTTCGTGTTTTCCAATTGAGGTTTGAGCTTGAAAATTTTTACAAATTGTATTTTATGGAGGAAAATGAAACGTAAATAAAAAAAATAAAATGGTTCCAGTGTGCCGCGTTTGCATGATAAGTTTGATATCTATTTATACCGAAAACAGGTTTGCTTGTGATTTATACAGCCTCAGCGTCATTAAATTGAGTGTTTTTTGAGGGCACACTGTAGCGCGGAATTGGAGCGGCTATAGCATGCAAAAATAAGCAGCTAATTAAAGGGCGCAGATTTAATGGTGTGGGTGCAACGTTTTCGTCAAGTTCGGATGGTCGTAATTTAATCGAAAGCGAGCCATTGTATTTGTCGTTTGAGGATGAACCGTTACTCGCCGCTTATTTATTCCAAAGACGTTCGACCGCTTTCGTCTTCGTCTCCGCGGCAGGTCGTTCAAAAGTGAAAGAAAAGTGCACGAATGGCGCGACGGCGGTTTGTTCTCTTTAGAGTCGTTTAGAAATGCACATTGCTGCTTTAGTTTTTGCGGTATTATTTATTGTTTATTTAACGTTATTGACTAAGTGCATCAAAACAAATGCGGTACAGAAGTGTTTAACAGTATTTAACAAATTTAAAGATAATAATAAAATAACAAAATATAATTCAATCTAGCGTATTTCTTCGCTTGGAATTTCAACAAACATTAGACCTTAAAACGAAATATTATATTTACATCAGATCTAAAATTAGTGTAGGTGTACAATATTATCACACGGTAAAACAGTCGATGATACTTTTTTTTTTCATGCTGCTTGTAGTTTTTACGTGTTGTTACACAAACACGATTCTTTCATGTTTATTTTAATCCAATTGAGATATCGGGTAACTCTGGTATACACGCCTGGGTAACCGGCTCGTCCGCATCCAACTCCCCAAGAAACAATGCCTAAAAATTATTAAAAAATTATTAATTATTATGTCAAGGGATTTAATATTTAATATTTTTATGTCTTTTATTCTTATTTACATGACTTTCAGTTTCTGTGTTTACTTCTAAAGTGTTTCATTTGTATGAGATGAATGCTTTCAAATTTATTACTAAAAAGTGTATAAATTCTTCTACCTATTTAAAAGAATAGTTTCTAAAATCAACTTTTACGGTATTACTCGTAAAAGGAATAAAAATTCGCAGTGAACTCGTGACACTAATATTGACATACTGAAGTATGCTAATTTATTTAAATTTAGCATGGAATCCTTTAAAGAAGTAAAACGACTATTATGGATTATTGACTATTTTGGAACTTTTTTGGATACCCTACTTTACGCACAACACCGCGAATCTTTAGCTTTACAGTCGCTTAGAAATCTCTCTCAAATTTCATTTCAATAAATTAAGCATCCTCCGAAATTTCTCAAAAACTTCCCTTGTAAAATAAAAAAAATACCAAAGCGAAAGTCAAAGCGACTAATCGAAAAAAGAACGCACCTGCGATCTCCAGCTTGCCGTCCTCATCAACAAGAAGCGGTCCACCGCTATCACCCTGACACGAGTCCGAGGCGCCGTTACCCGCGCAAAGCATATTCTCAGTAATACGGTTCGCTCGGTACTTCATTCTCCTGCATTGATCGAGACTGAGCACCGGGACTTGGGCTTCCTGGACGACACCGGCGAGCATACCACCCTCCTTTGTCCTACCCCAGCCCACCACTGTGCCGTGTTTTCCAGCTGGATCGGAATCTGAGTCGCGAGAAAAATGAAATTAGCTGGAATTTGTCGGGTTTGTTTTGATTGGTTGATTAGGTAGGGAGGATAATTACTTGGCTGAGGCAGGCAGACGGGCCTGATGGTTTTGGAAAAGTAGACGGGTCGGCGTAATTTGAGCAGGGCTATGTCGTGATTGTAATTCTGAGTGTCGAAGTTTCTGTTGCGAATTACGAGGCCGACGGCTCGCATCACGGCTTTTCCGTCGGTCGTCACAAACTGGTCGTGGTCACCAAGAATAATGCGCATCTTGGATCTTTTTAATCTGGAAAACGTAGGTGTTAATTAATACCTCAAAAAAAAATTTCTTAACATGTTACACTAATTACGCGTAAAATTGAGTAGCTTAAATAGAGAGTGGTTAGCCAGTAGACTGGAAGCGGTATAAATTTATCGCTGAACAATCACGTACTTCCTCACACAATGGGCGGCTGTTACAACGTAATCATTGGTAAGGAGACTCGCTCCACAATGAAACTTGCCGTCGTAAACGAGACGAGCCAGCCAAGGATACTTGTTCGGCTCCGACGGTCGGCCGCCGACTATTCTGTTCTCGTGGTTCCATTCTCCGCACTCTTTAACAGAAAAGGTCAGAGTGCATTGATTAAGTGTATTGGAGCACGTTTTTAACTAGTGTTTAATCAATGTGTTATGTAAGCTGTTTTTGACAGATTTTTTAAAAGGTTTACTTATAGATTTTATGACTATTATGAATAGTTTTGATCGTATAGTTTGAACTGTTTGGTAAAATGATAATTCAAAATATTACGCGTATTAAATTTATATATTAATATAATATTTAAGTGAACGTCGGAATCTATTAGAAAGTACCAATTACATGTATCATAAATTATCATAAATTCAAAATTTTTAATACTTTAGCACGCTTTTTTTACAAAGCTTGAAGCCATTCTCAAAAATTGCAATAAATTGGTAAATTACTTATTTTAAATTAAAAGAAGTGTCGTTTTTATATAACATAAAATTTGACAGTCCTGTACACAAATTACGAAGATTTTAAAGCTAATATCAAGCAAATATATCTATAATTTCAGCAATAATATTTATTTTAAAAAGCTATGAATTCACAAATAGTACATTATTACAAAAATTTATAAAAAAAAAATTATTTTCAGCACTCATCCAGTTACCAATTGTAAAAGATTCATTTTGGTTATAAATTATTATTTCTCCTTAAATCTATAAAATAAAATAAGACAAAGTAAATGTCTAAACATTAATTTGAATTTAGAAACTTGTTTAATTTATAATCCTCACGCAACTTGCCAACAAAACAGTTTAAATCATTGTCATCACCATGCCAGCAACATCAGCCTGCCTATTACGAAAACAAACATAAAGCAAACAATCTCCAACTCTATTAACACTGCGCCAATCCAAACCCAGCCAAACGCCATTTCTCCTTCCGTCCAATTCTCAGCTTCGGTTTACCCTAATTTTCACCTCCGACCGCAACTCATCAAACACATCTCGCTGCTTAAAACAAACATAGCTCCGGCTAATCTCATCAGAGGCAGGCAACTCACCGCAGGTGCAATTTCGAGGCACTCCCTCGGCGTTGCCGGTCGCGTAGTTGGAGCTGCTGCTGCTGCCGCTGGCGGTGAGGTCGACGTCGATGCCGAAGAGCTCGTCGAAGAATATGCGCCCGGTGCGATTGGCCCTCGTGCTCTGAAAGCCAAAGAGAGGCGCCGATAGAGAGCGCGTTCACTTTCCAGCGAGCTCGATATGATATTGGGGTGGGGCGCTCAGAGTCACGCGCGACTTGAGGAGAGAAAGTGGAGGAGGCAGAGGATTATGGGTCAAGGCCTGGAGATCGTTTGGATTCGGAAGTTTTTTTTTCGGGAGAAGTTTGAGGGGAAATTTATAGTTTGCGAGCTGGTTATTGGGATGCGTGTTATATCACGCGAATATTGACAGGATGACCGGCGGGAATGCGTGATTTGTTGGTTTTGAGACTTTTGTTTACGTATGGATTAAGTTGATTTACGAGTTTTTAAAAGCATCTTTTTTTAAATGTTGAAATGTTAAATTTTCTTTTACGATAATTATAAATTGTGACGTTTTTCACGCTTTTAAAGAAAACTTGAAGAAGTGGTGAAGTTCAAATTAGTATTTGATTAGTCAAAGTATCTTTTTCCTTAACACTATTTAATTTTCTGTCTAAAGGTATTATTATAAGTTATTAATAAAAAACTATGAAAATTACATATTATTTTATTACTATTTTCTACTACTTGAAACATTAATTTAATTAAAATCATTTAAGTAGTAAAAGACAAAAATAGTTTCAAGTAGTAACTGAAAGTTTGAATAAAAAGAAGACCCGTTCAGTAGTAACAGACACAACGAGTAAGGCAAGTTAAAAAAGAAAATGTATTTAGAAATAAAAAAATTTAAGTATAAACAGATTTATATCGAATCTCTTCATGATCGTAAATAAATACTTAGACGATACATTAACCTTAAAAATGAAAACTTAAAACACCTCCGGTATATGAAACCCTACGACTAAACACCCTCGCGGGCGACCAAACAAAAAAAAACAATCTCAACAGTGCAAGCGCTTGGAAGCAGCTCATTCGCTAGAGATTTCAGTCACGCGCGTGGGTGCGCTGGCGACAGAAGCCGAATAAACGAGCGAAAACAAAGGAAAAGCATAATGCCAGTAGAGGCGGAAAAAAGAAGCGGTGCGACCGGTTACTTACGAATTCAGCGGCTCCCTCTAAGCCCGGCCTGGCGGCGCACGCAGCTATGCACAGCAGCAGAATTCCAACTTGCCTCCTCATGATCGCGCGCGACAAAAATACAGCACACGCGCACAATATTAGCACACAAGCACAATCGTGAATCAAGAGAGAGAGAGAGGAAGATTAACGCGGGCGCTTAGGGCAGCAAGTTTTCCCGCGGGACGCGCACGACTACGATAGCGCGGCGCGCGCAGTAGGCATTATCCGGCGCTCCTCGTCATCTCTCACACTCTCGTCAAAGATCTCCTGTGCTCGCGCGCACAGCGGCGCAAGGAAACAACGAGAGGAGCCAGCGCGTATGCTTTCACTGCGCGCCAGCGCGCGCGCTTTGCGCCGAAGAAAGTTTTGGCCTCTTGAGACTGCCGGCAGCGCGCGCGCGCGCAAGCGACTTGCTCGCTAGTAGGTGAAACTTGACTCCGTTGCTTTTATTTCCCCTTAAGAGCGCGGCCCGCTGCTCTTTTGGTTGCTTGCTCTCACGAGCGATTATGAGAGAGAAGAAAGGAGATGTTGAGATGCGGAAATCGAATTTTCACCTGGGTTTTACCCGATGGTTTTTAAGGATTTTACTGGTTGGCTTTGCTGGGGTGGAACGGGGCTCGATGACTGCTGGTTATGTTTGTAGTTTGCTGTTGAAATGATTTTCAATTTTTGAAACTTTGTTGGAAAATTCGTTAAATAGGATTTGTGGTTTTTATTTTTAGTAATTAGCAAACGATTTTTTATTTACGAATTTTTCTTCTTTCAGCAAGATAATTAAATTTCAAATTAATGATTTTGTACCTTATGAATGCATAATATAATAAGAAAGTTCAAACGTTCAAGTATACTTTATTTGCTTACTTTACAATTAACCCAGAAATCCTATACTTAGATCAATCCAAGAAAAATACCGGCATTTTTCGTTAAAACAGCACTCGCGATTTTCCGTCCTATCACCGAGATTGTACCAATTAAAATTTTACGAAAGAAAGTTTCCAAGCCAACCAGGTGCCTCAAAATTTCGCAAAACACGAATTTTTCCAACAGCCAGGAAAATTACGCTAACTCAGCATTTTCAGACGCACTACCACTTCAAACAGATTCGCTTTTACCGCGGCAGTAGGCGAGCGCGCGCTAGTTCAAGTGGAAGGACTGACTCAGCATCCGCTAGCTGCCGAGCTCTAAACTGCATTAGCTTGACGCGCTAATGGGTCAGCCTTCCCACCACAAACAAGCGAGAGTACTTTTTGTTAGATCGCGCGAGCTTTCTGAATGTCTCCCGTAAAAAGAGTGTTAAGTTTTTTTTACAACGACTTTGCACTTTGTCTGTAACCAAGATGGATATTATCTTCTATTTTTAGGATTTATGACTTGGAGAACGGTTATTGTATAATTAATTAATTATGTTCTTTCACAGCTTGTTGATTATTCGTGACAACAATAATGGTTTTTATTAAGATTCAGCAATACTTTCTTTAATGATTAAAAAAATTGACTATTTGAAATTGAAAGTTTCTTCTTTAAAAATTATGTACAACTGTAAAGTATAATTGGATGTAAGGCAAAAATAGCATTAATATTTTTAGCGCTCTTTGTATCTTTTCTTATCCAAGTTTAGCCTTGACCTCGTTTACTTTCAGCATCTGATTATTCATTACCACTTAGCTTCGCACAAAAAAATGGCAATTAGTCCCCGGCTAGTTTCCACCTTTCCCCGACAATCCGAGCGCAAGCAAAATTTCTTAAACTTTTTTACCTCGCTTTTCACTTACACTTTAAACTGAATTACTAAAATCAACAGGCGGTCACGCATTAAACGCGCCGCTCCGTTGGTTTCACTAACCTACATCGGCTGCCCGTTGAAAGCAAAACGATTCCGATTCACGGCCTGCTTTCGGAACTACGCTTACGTTTTTCGATCTTCCTCATTCCTTTTTACGCTCCGTCATTTTCTCCTATCGCCGTTATAGCTTCGCATTTTTTCCCTCTTTTTCCCCGCAAAACACGTAAACGTTTGTTATATGACAGGATCAGGATGTGCAAAAAGAAATTGTCAACTACGATTGTTTTTATGTTACATAAGTCTCATTTATTGACTTGATTAATCTACATCACAGGACCTCACGGAGGTCAACTTTTTACATTCGCATATAGATTGGACTAGAATTTCATAGGCTTCTGTCACCTAAGCACAGACGAAGAAGTATATGATGCGCTTATTAAGTTATATACAGCAATGGCAGCGATAGGAATTTTCACGCGGAGACCAAACTTTCGCTATCACTCGTAATTTGAATGCCCCAGGTTTTTTTTTTTTTTTACAGAAGTAATATGGTACGAGATCTATAGATCGAACTTTGGTTCATTGGTAAGTGGTATTTGGTGTTGCTTTCTTATCCTTATGAGCTTTTACTGGCCTGGCTGGGAGCAGACGCATTCGCCTTCGATGTGGTCGTTGATCCAGTCCAAGTAGTTTGTCACTTTGGTGTAAACACCGGGGAAATTTGGTCTGGCGCAGCCGCGGCCGAAGGAGACGAGACCTGAGAATAAAAGAAGTGCAAATTATAGCAAATGAATCGATACTTATCTTAATTTTTTAAATATTTCATAATTATCAATCTTCAACATAAATTATTTTTTATAAAAAAATAGACATTATCTTCCAAAGTATAATTTCAAACTAGAAAGTAAAATTACGAACTTACCAACGACTTCCATCGCGCCGTTATCGTTGCGCACGTGCAGAGCACCGCCGCTGTCGCCCTGTAGAAAAAAATGAAAATTTACAATGGAAATCTCTTTCTGCCCTGCCTCATTTCCAGAGAAATGAGCGGATTAGACAGTCAACTCACGTTGCAAGAGTCGCGCACACCGTCGAGGTAGCCAGCGCAGAACATGTTGCTGGTCATACGGTTCACGGGATAGTCCGAGTGGCTGCACTCCTCCTCGGTCATGATGGGCAGATCGACTTTTCTCAGCTCCTCGCTGACTGGCTCGCCCTCGCCGATTCTGCCCCAGCCGATGGCTACGCCTGTGGCTCCGCTGTAACGGAACTCAGCTGTGGGAGAGAGAGAGAGCAGAGCTGGAGTTAATGCAATTACGTCAGGTTGGGATATTGGAAAACTATTTTCTCTGCTCTTTTTCTTTTGCTTTTATTTTCGAACGTTTTCGATTGAACTTTAATTTATTTGGTTACGATAAACGTAGAAGTCCAATGAAATTAATTACTGAATTTTTTCAAAAATAATCACCAAAATATCGATAGCAATACTTACCCGCATCAGGCAAACAGACAGTTTTGAGAGATCCACCTAATGTCACTGGCTTGTCGAGTTCGATAATGGCGATGTCATTATTGAAGCTGCGCTTGTCGTAGCCCTTGTGTACAGTCAGGCTCTTGATGCGGTACTTGCCTTTGTCCGCAAAACGAAGACCGAAATAATTTTTCTGGAAGCTGAAATATTATTTTTATAATTAATAATTTTTGAAAATTTTCACTACTTTTTTGCCATACTCATATAATATTGGTAAAATTAGAGTGATTTCAAAGAAGTTATTACAATGTTACTTATTAATATAACGCGTACCACATAACACATTACGCTACGAGAGTAATCTATTTTGCGGTAATCAAATCCACTTATTAAATATACATACCCGCTGATGCAGTGAGCCGCAGTGAGGAGATGCTTGCGCGTTATTAAACTCGCTCCGCAGTGATGGAGGTTTTGATAAGTAATGGCAACAGCCCACGGGAATTCGAGGGTGTTGGTAATATCGCCATTGACTATTCTGATCTGTCGACTCACGCCGCAAACTGTAATCAAAGGTAAACGCAATTAATTATCTTCTTACTTATTCGAAAGCAGTGATCCCAGAAAGTATGAGTATCAAATTCGTTTAACGAGCTTTTAATTAATTAGAATGATTTGAGAAACTGTAGACTGGTAATAATCTAAATTCTAATTTTATTATCTTTAGAAATATGTCTATAATTAGTAGGTAAACTTTAATATAAAAATTAATTATTAAATTAACAAATAAGTTTCCCTGATTTTTAAATAATTTTTTTCTTTCTTGATTGAACAAAGAAACAGTCCCGTTTATTCTGCTGTAGTTTTTGAACGTTTTGAAAGTGATACTTATGCCGTCCGTGATTTAATCCTGTTAGCATAGTTACCGCAGTCCTCGCAGGTATTAAGCGCTTTGATTGCAAATGGTTCGTCACCGAAGAAGGGGGATGAACCGAAGCTCGTAAAATTCTTTCGCTGCATCATCTCTCGATCTCCACCCAAAATCTGAAAAAGAAAAATACAAATTATTCTGATTAAAATAAAGAGCTTGTTAGTAAACAATGATACTTTGTTTTAAAATATTTATCATGCGTGTACAGACGCATTCACTGCCATCCTCGGCGTTTATTATCAATGAGCTTTCAAGAGTAATTTGAAAACTATGTCGCTGATTACACTTGTTCTACGATGTGTACTACATGCTCGGTAATTATTCACATTCAAATAACATTGTCTTTTATGATTTAAATACAAAACCATTATAAGGATGCTATTTATAAAATGTAACTGCTTGCTTGTAACAAATCGAAAATTCTTACTGATTATTTTCCAGAAAAATTCATTACTATTTATAGATTTTTGTTAAAAAAGCTTTAATTATTTTGAAAACATATTTTTAAATTTTAGTTTTTTTGTATTTAAAAATTTATTAATTTTTTCATTTATTTTGCTTAATAATAACTTATTTTTATCTGACTCTATCGTGACTGAGCTTGCAAGTTTTTATTGATAAAGCTTAATTGTACTTTTGTGTTAAAAAAATGTATCACCTACAGTAACAGATTTAGATGTATAATGTAATAGAAATTTATAAGATTTAGCGTTAACAAATCAAAGTATAAAATAAAAAAAATGTAAGAATAAGTCAAGTAAAGTTTATACCCTTAAGGGCATTTTGAAAAGATAAAACTTTTGTTTCTCCCACTATAATAGCATCAGAGCACATATTAGTACAGTAGTAAAGAAGATTAGCGAAAGGACAAAAAGTAGAAAAGTCGAAATCCCTAAAAACTTACCAATCGCTTCTGGCGAGGAATCCCAGCATCCACCGATACAACAAAGCAAAGCAGGGCCCCGAGGAGCAGACTCGAAACGCGTCCCATGTCCATGATTATAGATCTCAGAAAAAAAAGTTGTACTTTTAGCAAAAGCTCTACTTGAAGCTCGTAACAGCTTTGACTTAGGCACTGGCTGCTTGCTCCTCGGTCCTTTTGTCTTGGGGAGCCGGTGCTGGAAAAGTGACGATTGCCGAGTGTTTTGCCGTTTTATAGTATATTATAACTAATAAGAAGAGGCGCCTTTGGTGCGCGGGTGGGGGAGGCGGCGCGTCGTTACCTTGGCCGGTGCGTTTGCATTGGCAGATGCTGCCGGCGCTGCCGGCGACGGCGACCTTTTTCGCAGGCTACAGAAGGCAGGGGCGAGACGTCGTTGTACCCGATGGCGCAATCCAAAGAGCTTTGCCCGAGTTCCGCCAATGTCACGCGCAATTCTGTCTCCAATGTCGCACTTTCGACAGGCATTTTTTTTTTTTTTTTTTCAAGCTAGCTCTCTGCCGGGTGGAAGTGGGCTTCTGGAGCAGGCTGCATCTGATGTGGGAGTTGGATGATATTTTTATTGGAGGATCATTTATTGTATTGTAAATGTTGCTGATGGTAGAGTCATCCTCATTGTTGTGTAAGCGCTAGAAGCAATTCTAGGATCGTCCAGTCTTTATGTTTTACTGTCGGTGCATAAAACTATGATCCTTTGGTACTCGATGCAGTTATTTAAGGAATCATTATTTTAGTGCCGCGTGGCCAAAGGCAAGACGAGATATTAATATCTGATCTATCTAATAAAATTCATTTGAATAACGAAATTATTTAAACTTGACATCCTAATAATTGTACAATTATTGCATATTATGCATGTTCTAGAATTAGGTAATCATTAGTGGGGGATGTGCCAAATTCTTTTTTAATAAGAGCACGCTAAAAATATGCCGATATATGCATTATTAAGAAACACTCGATGTCAATCTAGATGTAATTTATGGTGGTCGGCGTCGAAAGTTTTTTTTCGGCTGCAGCGTAAAATATGCCAGAAAGTGCATGTAATTTTGATAATACAAATGTCACTCTTTAGTTTATCAACTCTGGCATCCGTCTGCACACATTAAAACATTTTTTGTATACATTTATGTAATATGATTTTGTCATTTTTAAAGCGTTGTAACCTCCTACTCTACTCTTATTACTATTGTTCGCATTATCCGCGTGATATTAAATAATTGATGAAGCCATCACTTCAGTTGCAACATTTTTTTTCCCTATTCAAATATTGCCTATCATTGTTTAGAATAATAAAAACAATTGTAAATAAACAATGCGCACTGTATTCAAACACATAATCAAATTGAGCAACTACATGAACAAACGGAGCACATATCAAAGCCAGCTTTATCTCATAAAAGCGTTTAGACTGCAGTCGGCGTTTTTCGGAGGAGGAAAGTGCGCTTAGGTAGAACAAAAAATTTTTCCAATCTCGCGTTGGGTAAGGAGTATCGCAGGAAAGTTTTAAAGATGCTGCTAGTCGTTCGATTGAATCGGGTCAATGTAATCTGACGCCCTTGTCTATAATGCGAGCGTCGCGGCGGCAAGAAGTTTTTACGCAGCTTCTTCGAAATGGACGGGACATGCGGGCAGATGGAAAAAATAATATGGATATAGATTTTTCGCTGCTAACCAAGATAATTACCGTACGCATAAAGAACGAGAGTTACGACTCGAGCGACCTAAAGGCACTTAGAGCTCGCGATCGGCTTTATCTAACGAACCTTGAGCTGTAAATTATGCCTGTAAAAATTGGCTTTACTTTGTTCATGCCTCGTTAAATCTTTTTTAATCAAATGTAAATATTTTGTTTCTGATTCACAATAAATCTTTTTGACTCTTTTAAATTTCCTCTAAGGCTTTAGGATCTTCAATATTATTATTAATTCAATTAATTTTTGAGCTTTCGCAAATTCATCATTTTTATTTACTTTTGAAAATTTCTTCAAATTTAAAACAATCAAAAGAACAAGCGGGACGATTTCATTGATGTATAGCCACCTCGAAACCAATAATCCATCTATCCACGTTTCAACAAATCTCACGTGACCCAAAAATCAATCCTATTGATGCCCATCAGCGCGTGATTTCAATTAGCTATTCACATTTTGTATAGAATAGTAAATAGTCGGCAACCACTAAATCGTTTTTTCCGGTATACAATCTCAGCGTACTCTAGCTCTAACACAACGATACCGGCAGCTTTCGACAAAGAAAAAGGGACCCGCACGTCATATCGCTGTCCAAATAGAGAGCCGTGCATAAGAAAGGACGCGCTCTTGAAGAGTCAAGGTCCTAGTCTTATCAGTCATCTCCATGGCTAGAATTTTCGTAAAGGTCGGCCAATACTACCTATCTTAATCTAAACATCGTGAGTCACAGCAACATTGGGTGCAGATTTTTCGTCAGACCTAGCACGTGGAGATGACGCCTCTCTGTGTACTCACGTATACACCTGTCATTAAACAGCGAGTAGCTTATGTATACTATTATGTTACGGCATCCTCAAGTACACTTGTAGTACGAGTCGCATAATCTCAAGACACCTCGCCGCGCTATTATCATATCAATGTCGTACTTGAGAAAAAACGATAAGGGTTATTTCCCTCTCGGCTCTTGTTTTCTTTCCTGGCAACGTCAGAAAGAGCCGTAAAAGCATAGAGATTTTTTCACGACTTCCTCAATTTCCACTATAGACATCGTCAAGATCTTTTCCTGAAGCAGGGTCAGACGGTTAAGTTTCGCTTGATTCTCGCTCGCGCGAAATCCTAATTATGGCAAGGCTCGCCGATAAGTGCTCGAGTCATCGGGGGCACACATCATCGCCAAGACAATAAAGCACATATAATATAAGCCAGCCGCCCGCATGAGGGTGCTCTGACCCATATACCTTGACCCACTGTCGGGCTCTCGCAGTTATGGGTTCCTCGCGCGCGCGCGCGCGCTAAATCGCATAGCTATATCTCGAAGACACATCGCACCGCTCGGCGATAAGCTCATATTAGTCGCGCGTCCTTCCCAGATAAGACGGACTGCTGCGCGAGCGATGCGAGGTTATATCGGTGTGTAAGAGGGGATCGGCATCTCTGGCCGCGAATTCGCGCGGCCGATTCATCCCTATGCGCGTGCTATTGTTCTTTTGAATTTTTCCTGAGCCGGTTGTTTTATCCCCTCTTTTTCGGTTTGAGCTGGAAATGTTATTCAGAGTGCCGAGAGCGGCTCAGCTGGGACGGGGAAGCTTAGTGCGGATCGCTCGGCTTTTCAGGTTGGAGTGTTAACGCGCGCTCGATGATAATGGACGCGTTTTCGGATATTCGCGGGATACCATGGGCTGATTATTTTTTTATTTATGTACGGCATTTTTCTTTTGGAAGTTGAGAAGGTAATCGGTATGGTTTTTATTTTCTTTTATAGGTTTTTAAATAAATCTTCTTTAGTTTTGTATTAGTAGTTTTGTTTGAGTTTTATTGAAGCTTTACTGAAATTAGATTTGGAATATATACATTAACGTATTTGTTACATACATGTAATAATCGATATTTGCTATAAAATTACATTCATTGTGATTCGACAGTTCGACTCATGTCTGAACATTGTACTAACCCACACAGGTAAATCGCCAAGTCAATATTTGAACACTTTAGAATTTTATCTTTTGTAAAAAAAAGATCTTTCAAGCGAGCTCGTAAACACAATATAAAGATTATGGAATCTCAATATCAATTACCATAGAATAGCAGATAAAGTTTTCATAAAGACACTTTCCGCATGTGTGCTCCCAAAGTAATTCTCAGAACGCGATAAGCTTTATTGATTCTCAACGCAAAAAAAGCCAAAACTGTAATTTTTTTTTTCCACAATTTCTCGAAATATTATTTTACCCAGGAAAAATACCGATTCTTTTATAGAGCCAAACTTTACACTTATTTTAACAAAAGGTCAATTTTTTATTCCCGGCTATATTAACCTTGAATTTAACCAGCCTCGTGCATAGATCAGAAAGACCGAGCCCAGCTGTTTCAACAACCTGTTGAAAGCGTCGCGCTAACGTCTCCACGGCTTCTTTCGATCCACATACATTAGACGCAAAAACGGCTTATCGCACCTCCGCGGTACGCTCGAACTTGTTATTTTCTCGTTTCGCGAAGAAAACGAATCGCTCGAGGAAAGAGAGTGGACCAAGCGCGAAATAAAAAGGAAGACGAGTCAGCGCGAGGTGAGAGGTATACCTGAGAGCGCGTAATCATCGAATCGTCCGGGGGAACCGGTATAACCCAGCGGAGAGTCGTCGAATTCGCGCGTCGATTACCATACGACTAGCCTAAATTTTCACCCAGATATATATACACACAGCCAGAGAGCCCAGAGGGGCGTGCGTGCGTGTGCGCTTTTTTTTTACGCCGGCTCTCCCGTCCAGGCGCGCGCCGCTATTGCTTCCCTCTATATAAATAAAGATGCGCAGGTGAGGCTCGGGCCTGTGTGAAAGTGACGCCCGAAGTCGAATCGTCGCGAGTCGCGAGCCGCGAGTCGTATAAGTGAATTCAAGACATATTGGACGGATTGCGGGATCGTTAGAGAGAAAGCAGTGCGCGTAAAGAGGATTTCAGAGCTTGAGGAAAGATGCGCGGGACTCTCGGGATTTTGCTTTTCCTTCTGCCCTTGGCGTTTTCGCATATATTTGACAACCAGGTAGGTTTAGGGTATTTATTTGCTTTTTGATGCTGGGTAATTGGCCTGGCGGAAATTTTTTTTGGTGGGATTAAGTTTTATTTGTGGGTTTGAGATTTCGAGGTAAGCCGATGTTTTATTGCACTTGAGTTTAAATAATAACTTTGAACGTAAAGTAATGACAAAAAAAGTTATTAGTTTAAAGTTTTAGTGCTGCTGGTTATTTTAAATTGGTATTGTAAATGTTTTAAATTAATCGAATTACTGTAATTCCCTGGATGTTGAAATTTACTGTGACATTTTTCGAAAATATTAAGAAACATTTTTAAATAAAATCTATTTACGTATATTACAAACGGATTAAAAAGTTTTTCAAATGAATTAATAAAATGTTAATTAAAAATTTCAGATAAAACTTCCAAATATACTTGGTAAACACATGAATGGCTTGAAGACTAAAAATGAAACGCAGCTGTTACCCACGCCACACCAGGCAGTTGATGACGATAAATTTTTCCTCAATTGGTTACAAAATGTACTGGGGTACAAACCACCTATAGCGTCGACAACCCCACCAGCTTCAAACGAGCCCCAAAGATGTCCAAATTGCCGTAAGCATTTAGATCTTATGTATTTATTACAATTAAATAAGCACGATGATACTTTATTTATAATAATTACAAAACGCAGATGACATTAAGAAAATGGCATGAATAAATAATTTAGTAATTAAAAATTACGTAAATATTTTTAAGAATAATTTTTTTTTTCATTATATTATTTAAGATGATAGAACCGTGTAATACTGAAAGATTTACAAATATCAAAAGTATTTTTAAAATAAAATTCATTTTAATAAATTATAAATTAAAATATTTATAAAATTTGAAAAACAAAAAACTTTTTTTGAAAACAATTTATTTTTCTTTAAAAATCGTTCTCTTCTCTATAACATTCAATTTAAACTCTCGACTATCCATTTAACGAAATCCAATCTCTTAGATTGCGGTCTGACGAACAAGAGAAAGAGGATTGTCGGCGGCACAGAGACTCAGGTTAATGAATACCCATGGGTAGCCCTTTTGACTTACAAAGGCCGATTTTATTGTGGCGCCAGCATCGTCAACTCCAAATACGTATTAACTGCGGCCCACTGCGTCGACAGGTATTGATCCAATATCACCAGCCACTTAAATTATTTTTATTTATTATCAATAGCACTTTATAAACGTTTAATCTATTTTTATCCGATTTCGTCCAGATTCCAAATTCCCCTGATGGGCGTTCGCATATTGGAGCACGACAGAAACTCGACGGCCGAGGCCCACACCCAGGACTTTCGGGTCAAGCAGGTGATCAAGCACAGCCAGTACTCGACGGTCAATTACAACAATGACATAGCGCTCATAAAAATCGACGGCGAGTTCGAGTTCGACGACAAGCTGAAACCGGTTTGCCTGGCGGAAAAAGGTGAGAAATATTCCCCGTGATTCTTGCGTCAATGAACTGGTAAAATTTTTCGGGACGCCGGATTATTAATACGACTAAAAGCGAGCATAAAAAGTAATTTGCGCGCGCGCGTGTGTCTCTTCCTCAGCTAAAACTTTCACCGGTGAAACGGGCATTGCAACCGGTTGGGGGGCTATCGAGGAAGGCGGACCAATTTCTACGACTTTGCGAGAGGTCAGCGTGCCAATTATGTCGAACGCCGACTGCCGAGCCTCCAAGTATCCAGCTCGGAAAATCACGGACAACATGCTTTGCGCTGGTTACAAGCAGGGAGAGAAGGACTCTTGCCAGGTTATTTGCTTGTTTCTTTTTTTTTCTATTAAGCTTTTTAAATGGGCGTTATTTTTATGAAAATTTTTGGATTTTGTTTTATCAGGGTGACAGCGGCGGCCCTCTTCACGTGAACATGGATGGTCGTCATAGGATTGTCGGTAAGTGAATATTTAAAGACTGATCATAAGGACAATGGTTATTTATTTACTATACATTATGACATTATTCTTTTGATTTTTAAATTGTAGCTATTTTTAAACATGTTATTCACAAATTTTTATTTCTACAATCAAAAGTTGTTGCTTTCACTTTACCTAAACATCCAAGTGCTAAACATTATTAGTTACTAAAGTTTGATATTACACATGTTATAGGAATCGTATCGTGGGGCGAAGGATGCGCCCAGCCCGGTTATCCTGGCGTTTACACTCGAGTTAACCGTTACATTACCTGGATCGAGCGCAACACGGCGGATGCCTGCTTCTGTCCGGATGATGCAGTTTTGCGTGCACGTCAGACCCTCAGGCAAACGCGTCATTAAGATCTTATTATTTTCCGCAATGGAATCTCAAAGAGATGTTCAGTAACTCTAACTTTGTCCTTGAAAAGATACCTCTGAGGTTGTATTGTATAAATCAAAATAGTCAAATTATTCATTGGGATAAGCAAAGACGTTACTTGTTTGTGATGAGTGCAGATAGATATTTATTTAAATACTCTATTTAATTATTTATGATATTAATACTCAAGTGGATTGAGATTCAATTACTCTTGTAAATTTATTTAAGATTAACACATACTGAAACAGTAATTAAGGCACGCTCATCAATGTTTGATAAATATTGTTCATGCAATATTGCCTTTACGTGGGATAATCACACAAAAATTTTCTCAACTTTATATTGTGAAAATGTTGTCAAGATCTCTACTATTTAATACAATTTTGTGTAGCGTGGATCACTGTAAATATACTTACATCTCGCATGTAACAAATATTTTTTTAACTATTCACGTGCATTCGTACTTAATTTCCCAGTTGTGAGCACGATTCCCGTAAAACAACAATACTTTTCCCAACTAGTCGATTAAATACAAACGTATTTAAGACTTTGAAAAAAAAAATGTAAGTAATGTTAAGAATAAGACGCTATTTATGTAAGCATTAAGTTTCAAATTAAAAAATAAATATCTTTACATAAAATGTTTTGCCGACTTCATTGCGCCTCATTAGTTTATTTACCACTGACGAAACGTAAAAAACCGAACATAATATTTTCACAGACATTTACAAAATATCTCTCGTGACTATCTAAGTAAATAATTTAATCCACTATCTATATAATTGATCACTATTAATCAGAAGACATTGACTAGAATCAATCGGCAGTTGTCTTCTCCATCTGGTAAGACGAGCGCTGCTCGTTCGTCTTCGAATGCAGCCAAAACGTTTCCATGTTTCCCTTGCCCTGCGAATAAAATAAGCATGCTAATACCAAAAGCATAATGGATGCGAGTTAGTGCGCCAGATGGCTTTTATCGCTCTCTCTCTCTCTCTCTCCACCCACCTTCACTGAAACAATGCCGCGCGGCTCAATAATGTAGCGGTCCTCGGGCAGGAGAGCCTTTGTGCTCGGCGATATGTGAACTTTTCCCGGCTTTTATGAAACGGAAAAATAAACGAAGAAGTGCGCATTATGTCGAAAATAATTGATTATTGTAAGTAAAAGACAATTATGTTCAAAGTCAGCTCAAAGTAAAATCAATATTGGAAAAGTTTAGAGATGCGTTTGTAAGCGAAGGTGGATTACGAACCTCGCTCGTAGTTTGCATTCTAGAAGCTGTGTTTACAGTATCTCCAAAGAAACAATACCTCGGCACTTTAATACCAACCACACCAGCAACCGCAGGTCCGGAATGTATCCCTTTAACAAAACTCGTTTTCACATTTTACAAATATTCAATAAATTACTTCGACAATATCAATGATCATTACCGATTCGAATCTGAATGTCCAAACCGGATGGCAAGATCAAAGAGCGCACTTGGGATATCAGCTGGAGCGAGACGTCAGCTATATTAATCGCGTGGTCCTTTGTTCGATCCGGAGCTCCGCTAGCCGCCATATAGACTCGACCGACAGTTTCCACCTGTTGATCAAATTAAATTCGATCGGACAGTTAATAATGGCCGGATAGTTTTAAAATGAGTTTGATCCAGTTCAGGAGGGTAGAGTTAATTAAAAATACCTTGTAGACGTTGAATTTGTCCATTAGGGAATCGAAGCAAGAGTAAACTGCGTTCATCGATGACACGATGTCCATGACGCCTTCGATCGTCTCGTAATTAAAGTCGCAGAGCTCGCAAAATAAAACCGATATTGACTCGAATGACTGGAAACGTGAAAATTTTTTATACATTGTTAATTTCAACTAGGTGTTTATTAATATTTTTTAATAAATATATTTTGAAGTTGCATAGGCTGGAGCTTATAAAAACAGCTTAAATCTATACTTCAAGAAGTCGCAAATAGACTGTAAAAATTATTAACAAAAATAAACTGCCTCAAAATAATTCTATATAACTAAGGCAAATATTTGACTACGAATCTTTAAATTATAATTACAATGTTCTTAAAGAGATGTTCCTGAGATCGAATAGTATTATTAGGAATTAAAGTTTAGCTATTCTTAAAAGATGTAAAATTATAAATATATCAGAGTGCCTACATAAATTCCGTTAAGGTATACAACAGATTACTAGCTCAATTAAAAATTTAGATAACGAAAAACCTCAACTAAAATTAAATAAAAAAATGGGTCACAGTTAATAATATATAGTTAAATCAATTAAATACCGTTCTCGAAATGTTATTTTTTATCGTATCGAAATCTTATTCGTTTTGTCATAGTAAATATTTGGAACTCTTTAATTATAGATCTTTCTTAAATATTTGCTCGGAAAGGCCGACTCTTGAGTAAACAAGTGGATCTGCGCGAACAAAGCAAGGGACTCGCGTGATAAATGATACTTCCTACTGTGCCCATGCAATATTTCTATACGTTAATAAAATCTTATAAAATCATTGAAACACTATAAATTATTTAAATAATAAAATTCGCAAAAGTAAATATTGCAATCGAAATACAGCGCTAAATATTACACGCACATTTTGAACGAAGGTCGAGTCCCGTTCCCGCGTTAATATTTCAAACTGATGGCCTCTAGCTGTTCTCGTCAATAACTGATAATCCCATCTCACATATTTACCTCACAAGTGCTCAGCGGACTCGTGCCGGCCCTCAGCCTGTCGGCGACGCTCTGCGGAATCATCGAGTACAGTAGCTCGTCGCTTTTATTTTTCCATCGATCCAGCAGAGCGTAGCTCTGCTCCAGCTCCTGGGAGCGCTGCTCTGCCTTCTCGAACATCATCTCCAATCTTTCGGAAAAGCATTGACGGGACGCATAGAAATTGATGGAATATATACAAGCTTGGACAATAAGTGATAATTCAGAGGGGTGTATATGTGGTGCAATTTACCTCCCGCAGTGCTGCCACCCGGCGAGCACTAGTTCCCGGCTGAGGCCGTGTGGGTTCAAGTCGTTCAAGTACAGACCCATGCTCAGCAGCTCGTCCAGGCTATTGATCCTGTGGGTCATCAAATATCAAATAATTATTGAATAGAGGTATCGTTATGAGGATTTTTCTTTAGAAAAGTGCTTGCAGTAAAGCATAAAATTTTTATATTTTTTAATTTTATTTATATAAATTATTAATTGTTTTATTCATTTTTAATAAATAATATGATATGAGGCGTATGACCTTGATTAGGTGCATGCAAATTGCCTTAGAATAACGATTGATCAAATTACATTAGGGCAATCTCGGTCAGGCAGGCTACTTACAGAGGACTGCATAGGAAGATTATAGCCTTGATGTCGTCTATGTATCTCATTTGGCCTTTGAGCAGGATATTACGCGCCCCTTGGCTGCCACGCCGGTCCAATTTTAAGCTCACAGCCACCTGATCGTCCGGCACTTTGTCTTCCTGCTTCGAGCTGGTGTCCGTCGATCTTATCAGCTCCAGCTCAAACATCACCGAGTGCAAATACATGACCTGTGCAGCGCGCCAAACAAACGAAAAAGACGAAAATTGATACTTTCAAGGACAGAATCCGGGTGAGATTTACTTTGTTTATATAACATTATTGTACGTTTCCCCAAGTTAAGGAGATACCCTTCGGCCTGCGCAGCCTGAAGATCTCCGTGGCGTGTTTGTCGAGGATGGAGCAGCTGTTGCCCCAGGCTTGAAGGAGCTTGCCACCCACGCCGAGGATGCACATGTCCCGATTCATCACCACGCCGAACGGAAAAAGCCTGAGCAGTAGGGAGCAGGAGACGGGAGCCAGCTCACGGCCAATCGGTGTTTTCATCCTCGAGTTTTTCGCTATCTGCGGAACGTGAGAGATTTTCTTCGGTGATATTTTCATTTGGGAATTTGAGGGTTGGAGCAAGCGATATTATACGAGCGGTATCGTGAGATTTAACGCTAACTGCGGATAAAATTTTGACTCGAGTAAAATAAAAATTTATTTGCAGTCCAGATTGTATATAACTCTTACATTTTTAGTAATGTGTTCATGAAATTTAATGTTATCCATTTACAGTTAATTCAAGCTATAGCAAAATGTACAGGGGACATTTTTTGGAAATAAGTTTATAAATAAATGATTATATACTATTTTTTCTATGATTATTATCGTTATTTAGATTGGATGAACAAAATGTTTTAGAGTAAATTATTTTCAAAAAATTTTAACTTTTTACTTTTATTAGTATGATTAATTGTACAAGGTAATGATTAAAAGAGTAAACAGATAAAAATGGAAATTTGAAATAAATTATCATTAATCTTGTGCAAGTTATTTTTCTTATAATTAAACGTAAAAGAGAACAGAAAAATATAAATAAATATATCATTTATTATAGTAACACGAGTTTTTTATCAAACAAATATTTACTCAAGTAAAAATATAAATGAGAATACTTACGTATTTGCGGTTATCAAAATCAATGCGGAACTTTACCATCACGCTTCTCGAGCCAGGAATGTTATTGGAACTTTCGAGAACTCGTATGTCTAACGTTGTATCGTAAAGTTCTTCAGCAATTTGGAAAAGTTGCCCTATAAAGGTATATTTTATAAAGTTCATCTTCAATTTTCAATTTTATGAATTTTGCAAACTTGTTGACAATCAGGAAAAAATTCAATGTTCAAAATTGCTAAAGTATTGAAATAAATTATTCTTTACGCAAATTGACGGTTGTAAAAATATCAATTATTGTTTTTTGATAATTCATGCGCAAAGTTTGATTTTACGCACTTTCGAATAAAAAGGCGTATACTGAACTCTATTTGTGCACGTTATATCAAAAAATACGGTTCGATACATGAGCAAGGAAGTGATTTCAACCTTGCGTGGCCTTTTAAATCTCGTTTCTCTCGGGTGCAAACGTCCATGCGAGTGTGAAATCACTTTCTTATACTGATATGAAAATGTACTACATTTTACGATTATTGAAAATAAAATAATAAATGATTTTTATAACTAAGTATACATTATTCTAAATTTATTAAGATCTTATTATTTTTATTCAACATTCTTGGTAAGCATAACAATTTTTTACCCATAAAGTAACTAGTGAAACCCTGTCTGGTGCTTCTATAAACGAGGACCACTCCATGTGGATCGACGTGTGTGAGATACATGGAAGGGCTCTTCATTTTCGGATATGTGAAGCGCATCTGCATGTGGATGTTGTCAACGCTCTGCAGGAAGTCGCAGAAATATCGGCCGGTTGCTTTGATGGTACAGTCATATCTGATGAAGTTAATTATTGTTAATTATTAAGATTTTTACAATTTTAATTACAATTTTTTATTGCGTTTTATAAAAATAAAAAATAAACATCTGATTTTTTCTAAAAATTTTTATAATAATAATTCTAATAACGGATGAAAGTTAACGATTAATAATTCAAACAATATATGTCAGTAATTTTTACATAATGAGAATTTCACTTTAAATGCACTTTTAACTATGTACTTATAAGTTAAGATTTATTACTCAAATAAAGCACGAGTTTCATTTTATTAATGTCACTTTTGAAAATCACTGTGCTAAGAAAAGTTTTATTAAACGGGTGTACGTTCGAGTTTAAAAAGCTCGACTTACATATCCCTTTCGTCGGTGATTTTCTCTTGTAGAGAAAATGAGAAACGCGTTTCCGAGTTCGCGTTTCCCACCTAGTTTTTTCGCGGTTTAACTTTCCACTAAGTTAAGGTAATGATACGACAGATAAAACTTAAAAGGCAAAGTTAAAAAACTAATGATAGAACACACTTCAGCCTTTCGATTCAATTTAATTAAAAACAAGTAATGCGTACCCGAGATTGCTGAAAAATCGAACAAAGCATTTTCCAAAATATTGCATAACTCTCTCTACGGTTTCGCAAGTATGCACCGCAAGTCCTGCCGCTAATTTTGTCATCAAGTCATCCGGGTAGATTTGTCGGGTATTGAAAACAGTGTGTTTCACCCCGGCTCTTTCCAGCACATCCAGCCACAGGTCTTCTCCATATTGCAGCTTTAAAACAAATAAACAAACGTTTCGCTGAATATGCAGCCAGTGTACATCAGAAACAATAAGATTTGTTGCATTATGATAATTCGAGAGTAAAGGTCAGTGAAGATTCATTCAAAACATACTATGGATTTTGTATCAATATTTGACTCATAAAAATATTTACTAATACAATTTTTTAATAAAAATTTCTCATTTGCATAACAAGTTGTATTTTGAAAATATAAAAGCAATTTATGGGCTTACTATCGATTATTAGTTTAATGTTTTACGTAAAGGCGCAATAATATCGATGTTTGGTGTAATAATATTACAATTTCTTCTTTACTGTTACGTTCATTTTGCAAATATCAAATTCCTCATTACTTAATGTAACGCGTAAGAATCACGAAGGTTGACTTCTAATTGATTTCCATTAATTAACAGAACACAATTGACGTTTAAATAATAACTTGAAGTTATAGACTCATCAATATTCTCTCTAAACTTAAATATATACTTTATGTCAACAAACATATTTAGTTTTTATTTAAAAAATATTTATTACTAAAAAAATAAAAAATTATATTTTAATAACGCAAATAATTAATATTTTAAAATAATATCAAATTTTTGTACATTGTTATAAGATTTGAAAACTATTATATCGGTAGAGAATGAATTTAAGGAGCAACATAAAGAGAATTCACGTCAGCTGTAAAGCATTAAAAAGCAGCATCCAGGAAATATGCAAGGCACGTTTTATCGATGACACTTGCCCATTATTCTTAGAGCAATTTTCCAAAGCTAAAGTTATTAAATTCTATCATCAATTACTATTGTTTTCCTTTGTACTTGTGAAAACAAATATATTTTATATCATAAACCATTATGTTATAAATCATCGTACTAATTTTCTAAATAATAAATTTAAATACAATTTAATAGAATGTAGATTAAAAGCTATAAATATTAATAGGATTTTCGGAATTAAAAAAGCATTAAGTAGATTAAAGAAACGTAAATATTATTCCGGTTAAATAAATTGACATGCGTACTTCCGTGCCGCCCCAGCTATACTATTTTTAAACGTGCCAAAGTAAGGCTGTTGCATTGAAAGGAAATCTTAAGCTCATCTATATTCGAATTGTTCATTTTGTTGCACACAATATGACGTGGATATGGCGTCTGAATACGAAATGTTCATTAATTTGTGACACTAGATGTTTAATAAAATAAGATTTTTTACTTTATGTTTAGTAGTTATGAACTCTTAATTAAAATAGTAAATATGTGAATATAAATTTCTCCTTTTGCGTTTAACTTCAATGCTATTTTAGTAATGGATAATACGGGAATATACATTTACAGCATCAATAAACATTTTTAGTATAATAATAAAGTATCTGTGGCGGAAAATGTTCATATAAATAATATGATATGTATGATTCGGAAATATTCAAAACTGTTAATAGTGAAAAAATTTTTATTTTTTCAATTTTACTATTTAATTTCATTTTCACGAAAAGAATGAAATTAATAATATTTTTTTTGTACAAATATGAAAATAATATAATTTTATTTTATTATAGTATATGGATCAGTAAATAAAATATTGTTTTTTTATTGTACAATCTTTATCAAGTTTAAAGTTTAGTAGTATCATTAATTTATTCAACTGTTTTTTCCAAATGAATGAGCACACTTTTCTAAAGCCTATCAGAGATCATTGGGAAATGTATCAGCTATAAGTAGATTTATTTCGAACATAGTGAAATCCCTATGTTTCGCTGGCTTGATGTTCTTCAGGATCTAACTGACGTATGGCTTTAATTTCCGTGCTGCCGGATATCAGAGCTAGGGGGGATCCAGCTCGACTCTGTCACTATACTGTTGACTACTGAACTGTAATATATAAACACTTCTTTAGGTATTCAGTGTTTCAGACGTAAAGTACGCAATTTAATTTAACTTAACTTATGAAATTTTATTTTTTAATCATTGAAATTGTTTAGAATATATCGCGCAGTATGTTAATAAGGAATATTTAAAGCTGATAGTATTGATAAAATGTAAAAAAAAACAAAAAATAGTAAATTTAATCGTGGTTTCTTCTTTCTTACTTTTAATCGATTTCAATAGATATACTCAATTAATCATATTCATAGATGCAACCTGATCTCCTCTTTCCTTAATCTAATTTAGAAGATAATTAATTGCATAGATTATTATAAGTGTATAATAGCTGCTGAAATAGATTATGGTAATTTGTATTATATTCATCCTCAATATTATCTACCGTTTTAATTAATAATGAACTGTTTCAATATTATTTGATTAAATAGTGGTTTGAAAATAAAAAGAGCCTTGAATTGTTTGTTGCACTGAAAGAAAATATTTATTTTTTACTTTGCTTTCTCACTGAAAGAGTGAACAATAAAAAGTAAGTTTTCCTAAAAATTTTTTATTTTCGTAGAAGAAATTCAATATTTGAAATTGCCAAAGTATTGTTTTATATTTTTTTAACAGATTTTTTATTTTTCTGCAAGAAATTTAAAAATGGATCCAAACATTTTTTCGAAAAATTTTTTTATGATGGTATTTGCTTATAAATTTTCCGAGCAGTTCGTAAAAAAGGCGTAAGCACATGATTTTAGACAATAATATTGGCATAGCTACAGTTCCAATGATTACGAACAATATTCAATTCTAAATTATTAGTTATTAAACATAAAAAAGTATTTTTTTCTCTTTCTTTTTACTTTTGTGACCACGGTTATTGAAGCAGGATATTTAATAGTAAGGTTAATCGGTCACTATCCTTCTGAACTTTTCTAAAAAAATTGATATTCTATGGACGCGGTTCCCTCAAGGCTCATCAGCACTGCTGTCAACGGAGAAGATTGTACGGAAGTTGAAAGCCATAAGAGTTTCGCGATGAGAAATTTCAAAAACATAAATCATTCGAAATCTACGGATCTAATTAATGTATTTCCGGATAACAAAATTAATTTTGCAATGATTTATATTTTGAGTGTTTTATTATTAATGGTTAATTACAGCAACTTTATTTGGTATAGTTTGATAGATGAATCGATTTCCATACATGCTTTATAATTATATTTTAATTTTTACTTGTGTTATTTGGGTTAAAAATTATTTGGGTTAAAAAATAAGTTTATTTACGTTTAGCTGGGATGAAATTATAGTATGATCTACTTAAATAACACCTAAGCTAAATTAGTATTACGGGCTTATCAGTTTAGATGGCAGGAAAAACAGGTTCTTCCCTACATCTTAATCTAGTCATGATAGACATGCCTACTTATCATCACGTAATTAAAACTGTTTCAGTTTATACAGCTCTATCACAGTGCGAGAAAAACTGTGATGGAAAAATTTCAAATGTGACTATATAAATTTGAAAGCGAACAAAACGATATTATTTCTAAAGTGAAACACGTATTTCAATCTAAATACATAATTCTCATGTAAGTTTAATGCGCAAATCGAGAGTACCTATAAGTTTGTACAGGCATCTACTTCCTTTGTGTAGAAAGCATCTCTGGCATTCGGTATCACAAAGGCTCAAAATGCTCGGATATGAAGAAAGGGAAGGAAGGAAAAGTGCGAAGCTTTGAAAAAAAATCCATACAAGAATAGGACAATTCATGCGGGAACGCGATGAGGGTTCCTTGTATAACCTCTTCAGTCAGACTCTTGGTCTCTCACTTATTTTCTCTAACGAAACGTCATAATAGATGGCGTCTCGCAGAGGAGGGTGGCAAGAGAGAAAACTCGCCTTTCCGGGTTATCGGTCTTACCGAATTCCGCTCGTGATACTCTCTCTTTTTTCCTTTTTATGCTTTCTTGAAAAATGCCTTTGAAACGTGTTAGTATCTACTTTGTAGTATTGCCTTTTGCTGCGTATAAACCGCATTTATCATGGGTTAAGAAGTTAACGCAATAACGTATGAGAAAGCGTTTATATATTTTTCATTTTGAATGGAATGAAATTGAAACGAATACCTATTTAAGCTTGAATGAAACCGCGCGAGAAAGCATCATATACTTTATGGAGTAGGGTCTGAAGCAGTTTGAGTAATGACGCGAACACCTGACTCTGTATATATATATGAACGCTGAGGTTTGCGGGTAATCGAAATATAATTGATGGTGAATTTAACGTGAAACGAAGTATGAAATCAGAACAAAGGGGATTTTTTTATTTTATAACAGAAGGTTCGGGAAATTAATTTATGGTTTCGTTTTCCTTTCTTTGATATCATTTAAATTATCGATACCATAAGTCTTTACATTTATTCAAACATAGAAATTAATTAGTAACTTTATAATAAAAGTATAAAATTAACGTGAAATATATTTAATAAATTAATACATGCAATATTATACGCACATTTCAATTTCAAATAAAGTACAATTCCATTTGATTATTATTATAAAGTATAGAAATTCCGCACTCTATAGATTGTTTCTTTAAAATTTAAACAATCACAAAATCAAACAAAATTTTGGAAATACTTAGTTTTTATTATTAAGAATACATTTACATTTCAGATTTACGATCTAAATTTCGACATACTCATACTTATTCAAAGTTTTCTGTTTTACTTCACAGTATATTTACATATATTACAAAATTTGAATAAGTATACTCACATTTTAAAATTTTGCCCGTAATTTAATTTGAATTTTCATAAAAATATTCTTGAATGTAAAATTTAATATTTTCATAATTTTATCTAATTCTTAAGTCTTGGATTATTTAATTAACGTCAGTTATTTAAATTTTATGAAAAAAAAACTTTTATTGAAAATATAAATTTTTTATAAAAAGTTAATTAAAAACAAGCGAAAATTTTACGAAAGTCTGAATTACTCGTTCCTCTCTAAAGCATGACTCATTCGAACTAGTTTCCTGGGTAGCTTTCCTACAAAAACTGAAAAACATCTCAAACTTGTATCACCTCGTCCAAAAACGTAAACAAACCTGCACAAAATGCTGGATACTCTCCAACAGCATTCCATACATGACCGCTGGCTTGTATCAACCCTTTTCAATACCCCAACCTTAACCCACCTCAAATACCGCAAAAAAAGGGACTGTCAGGCGCGCACACACTAACACACACGGGGCAATGAAGGAACGTTCGCGCGCGTAACTTTCGAATTTCCGTATCTATCTCATGGCCGCGGCGACAGATCTGGAGCGTGGATCAAAAATAAAAGCCGGCCCATGACGCTGGCTCCCGGTGACTGCGCATCGTCGTCGTATATCGCGGACTAAGAATTCACCGCCGGCTTGCAGCAGCGGAAGATCGTATATAGAATAAAATTGACGGAGCGCGCAACGGAGAGAGGGAAACTTGTCGCTGCGGCGGAGCGCTCAACTTTGACTCTATGGGCAGGCAGTGCGCGGTTTCTCGGTTGCGCGAGTCTAGCTGAGCGCGCGCACATCTGCGTGCGCATGCTGCTCTTGAATTTTATGCAGCGTGGTTCTGTATCTTTGTGTATGTATGTCTGAATTTTAGTTTAAGTAATTGGGTTATTGGAGAGCCGGCTGGTTATGGTTATTGCGCCGGGGCACTCAGGCGATTCAGACTCGAGCTGGGCTTCCTAGAGCTTTTTTCAATCAGGCCTTTTTCCGTATTCGTGAGCTCTTGAAGTATATCAACTTTTATGCTCGATAAAATTTAGTGATGGTAGCGAATTAATTGATATTAGTGAATCATTAAATATTTTATTTATTTGAAAAAATTGCAGAGATAAATGAGAAATTGCAAAATTAATGAAAATTGTAAAGTTATCATCAGAAATTTTGTGTGCATATGTATAATTTATAAATTTATATTTCCATTTATATTTTATGGATCTACATCAGAAATAGCTATTTTCTGTAACGAATGGCACGAATTCAATTTCTGAAAAGAAAAATATGATTTTTGAAGCCGAAGTGAAGAAACGCACGACTCTAAACCTTCTCTGATAAAAGCAAAACTGGTTGAGCAGAACGATGTATTATGTGTACAAAACTGAAATTTCTTAAAAGTATTTATCACTCTTTCTTTTATTCGATGCTACTATTGTTTGAATAAATGAAAAATCTATAAACAATTGATTTGTAGCCCATTGTGTCATTAAATACAGTTACAATATTTAAGATAATATTTGTAAACCCATATCACATTTTCCTCAAAGGGTGCAATAATGTGCTCTTTGATACAGTATGACCCATCTCCTCTCGTTTTCCTCGCACATAAACCGACAATTAGGGCCAATGACGTTACCATATGCGTTTACACCAATAAAGTAGTTTAAAATATCTAGCCCGCTTTTTAAAATCCAATAAAGTTCTATTAAATGTAGATAAATAGTTATAATAATTTTACGGGGGAAGTAATATTAATTATAATTATATTTTGAGGATAAGAATGAAAAATTGTAACCAAGATACAAATATTTTTACTTAAATCTTCCTCCAGTTTCCTAAAACTATTTAAAAAAATCAACCATCTTTACGAAGAGTCTTCTGATTTATGATCGAAAGTATCGAGTTTTCGTCCGTAAATGTAAGCTTCAATTAATCAGCACTCGCCGGTAGTAGAACGGCTCTCCATTACCTTAATCCGAGCGAACGACATAAATCCTGGACTCTTTCATCTCAATAAACATCAGCCATCAGGCTAGAAGCGAGCGCGCGCCCGTAATAAGATGTAGCGCTAATTGGTCCTTTGGCGCGGCCTAAGGGCGGAAAATCGAAGATAGAGCCTAGCCTACCTCGCCCGCCTCGCCTACTTCAATGTCAGCCACGCGCTGACTGTAGGTAGACGAGTTTACGGGCCGGACGTCTCTTTGTGCAATTCTAATTAGTCGGGAAGAGGAGCGAGTCATGGTACTGTGGAAATAGAATTACTAAGAAGGGCGCTAACGTTTATCGTTCAGCTGAGAGAGAGAGAGAAAAAGGAGGGCAGTTTGAGTTAAGCACTCCTGCAAACAAGCACCAGGCGCGCCCGTGCAAACGGTAAATAACGGACCTTTTTATTTGTTGTGAAGATTTATAAGGGCTCGTTGTGCGAGCGGCCTGATGAGATTCCATGGCTGAGAGATCGTTTTGTCGGTTATGTACTTGTCCGAATTTAATAGATTTTCGGGAGAGTTGTTGCTTTAATATTTCAGCTTTAATCTACTTTTTACGACTTTTTGATGTTAGTTTTATAGACATTCATGTGTGGTATTGTTACTTCTTATGTAAGATCTAATAATTTTTCATTCAAAGTGTATTATTTATTATTTCAATATCTTTCTAAGGTAGAATAATCGTACATTTCCTTAAGAAAATTTAAGTAGAAATAACAATAAATATTTAGGAGGGAGGATATTTTTTCGGAATGATAAATTTTCAGATGGGTATTTCATAAGAAATTCCAAAGCTTCAATTGAAAATTATTCATTTTCATATTTCTAACATAATGCAATATATTTTTATTTTGTAAAAAAATATCCAACTAAAAATTTATCTTTTTAAAAAAATATCTCCCTCCTAATTACTAGAGATTTTATCTTGAAATTGTTAAACTAAGCAATCCGAAGCTCCTAATTTATATATATTTGAACAAAAGCTAATCCTTCTGAAATTCTAGATAATTTTAAGGAGCTTACTAATTTACTATTTTAATGACAAAGTAATTACGTATGAATATTTAAGCAATTTTATCTCGTTTCACTTATTAATTATAATAATTTAAAATAATTTTAGGGTGTCAAGTTTGAATTTATCGACTATAATTCTGCGTTAGCTGTGTAAGTCAATTTTTTCGTATTTTCTAAAAATAAGCTTTCATGTTTAAATGAGCGCCCGATATCAGAGGAAATGAGTTGAAATCTAACACTTAAAGTGAATGTCAGGGTTCTAAATTACGGATTTAGCTCAAATTTTGAGATATGTGTTTAGATGTTAAAATATTAAGAAACCGAAATAAGAGACGCTATTCAATCGAAAATTGAGTTGAATATATTTTCAGGTTTAACTTCAGAAAATATTGAAAAACATACCACTTTTTAAAAGTAAATTAATCAGTTTAGAAAAATTGT
>UELX01000783.1:0-61333 GCA_900480035.1 Eupelmus urozonus
TACTACTGCTATTTTATTTATTTTAATATAAGTGTATTTTAATATAAACTACATTTATTCTCTATTTAGTATAATAAAATGTGATCTAACTAGCTAACCCACTTCTTCGAACCCGGCGTTTTCAAAGAGCGCTCTTCCTCCCTATAATCCAAAGTGTACATATTATCCTAAAAAAAAATTCACACCCCGATTGACAGGTTATTAGAAAATCGATGCGCTATATTAGTACATCGCGGCTCTCAAAATTGAAGAGCCTCATTCGAGCGTTGCTAAAATCGCGCCGGGAGATAATACCCCGGCAACGATGCGCCAGAAACAAAAATCGCGGAGAAAAGAAAACAAAATTGAGAGAAAAAAAAGCCCGGGAGAAAAAAGCTCAATAGCCGCGCCATCCTGGTAAGAGGTGGGCTGATGCGAACGCGAGAGCTCGAGTAGCGGTCGAGTTTTCATCGGTGCATCAAGTTTTCGAGTGCTCGTAAAGTTCGCGAATATGCGAGGAGCTGGTTATCATACTTTTTTTTTTAAAAATGAGTACTGAAAGAGGAAACTATTGCTTGGATTTTCATTCTTTTGTATTTGTGAAACTGTTTCTTTTTTTCTTTTTTATAGATGTTGGAATTATTTGAAAAGGGGTTTATTTTCGTGTGTAGTATATGTTTGCTTAAAATATTTTATATTTCTCTTATAAAAACTCAATGGCATTTCGAAACTAAAATAAGTTAACAAAAACTATAAACTAAGAAAGAAGACCTTACAGTGTTGAATTTCACTAATTAAAAAAATTCATTCAGCACCCACATAAATTCAAAATCCCATCCAAAAAAAAGTCCACCACTCACCAAGCCTCGCTTGAAACTCCCTCTCGAGCTCGCTAACGAAAACAGACTCTCTGACCAGGCCGGTACCAAACGAAGCCATTATCTCAGATATCTTAGCCCACTCCTCCTGCTCATCAAAGGGACTCATAATGCTGAGTGTCTTATCGTCTCTCTGCTCCCGATCGGTCGGCCTATGGTTATTATTCCCAAGCTCATCCGACTGCTGCTGCTGCTGGTGATGGTCGAGGCGCTGCTCGCCGGCGAAGAGGTCGGCTCCGCCGGTGCCCATGGCGATGCCACCGCCGCTCGCCGGCGAGTAGACGTTGCGCAGCCGACGCAGCGTGCGCGGACGCTCCGCCGCTGAGACCGAGCCCTTCAGCAGACCTGCAATCAGATTAACGGATGCTGGTTTATTGTTTTGATGAGGATTTTTTTTTGTTTTTGGTTGAGAACTTTTATTGGGAGGTGTAGGTAGTTTTTGTGGGATGAGTGTTTCTAGTGCAGTGGCGTTTGACCAGACAGATTTTCTGGAAGTAGCTAATTTGCGCTGCCTACCCGCGCCTTCCAATTAAAAAGTCTGCGAGAACCAACACGCTTTCTGACCGTGAGTTAATTAGATGCTGCATTTTTTCTCTTTTGTATGCGGTTACTTTCGGTGTTGAACAGTTAAGCATGTTAAGTGGCTAATATTCATGTTTTGGATTACCTATTTTTAAGTTTCATTATCGAGCATAAGGAAAACTGAATAAATGTAATTTAAAATGTTCAATTTGGTCATCGTTTTCAATTTTATAATATTTAATAACTTTACAAGTCTGCCTATTTACTTCTTATAAACCACTTTAACCTCAAAATCATGACTCTGGCATAATTTAATTTTTGGCTCTCATGGTGTAAGGTATAAATATTCAAGTGTGTAAATTGATTAGTTACTTCGATCGCATGAAAAATATCTTACGATGTAAATAATCAAGTTACAGCAAGTGTGGAAATACACTATTCTATATAATAATCGATACTGAATAAAAATTTGATAAACGCAGTCGTCACCAAGCAAAACTAAAAACACAAAATTAACCTAATAATATAATTTTTGATCATAACGAAACCTAAAAGGATGAGTTCCAGTAAAGAAAATCATATTGTATTGATACATTTAATTGTAATTTTCTTCTTTCTCATTAGAGGCCGAGGTAAGATCGTGATTAGTATATACTTTTTGACAGCAAAATGTATTTTTCTTTTTTTTTATACACATAGCGGCTCCTTGCAAATGAACTCTGATTTTACAAAAAGATGAGGTACAATTATATTGGTCATCATTTATTCATTANTAGCGGCTCCTTGCAAATGAACTCTGATTTTACAAAAAGATGAGGTACAATTATATTGGTCATCATTTATTCATTATAAAATGTATATGTTTGCTAAGGTTATTTTTTACAGCTATATTGGTTATTCATTTATTTATTAAAAATTGTACACTCGGTCACAATTCTATCTCAGCAATGTTAATTTGAATTTTTGAATTTTTGTTAGTTAGGGTAAGGTTAGTCATGGCTTGTTTTGCCGTGAGAGAGAATGAGACAGAGAGTGTTTTTATAACCGTACCTCAAAAATTCAAATTAACATTGCTGAGATAGAATTGTGACCGAGTTAACATGTTTTCTAATTTTAAATTATAATGAAAGCTACAAATCTCTGCTTATATGTTTCAACTCTTCATTGAAAATTTTTCAATATACTTGCTTCTTTTAGAATTTCTCGAAAGAATTAATATAAAACTTTTTGTAAAAATGAGTATTAATTTCAATCTTCATTTATTAATTGTTTATGTTCTTGCTATTCAATCAATTAAAACAAGAATCGGTAAAGCCTCTAATTTTTGGAGGTGAAGTTTCGAGACTCGGCAGTAGACCGTATCAGGTAGAATTTTTATGATTAAAACATATAAGGCTCGATACAAAAAATTAACACAACTCTCTTTAAATACTTAATTTGCAATTCCTACCGTATTAAATTATTGTTACAGGTCTCTTTGCAAACTAAATTCGGATTTCATTTTTGTGGAGGTTCGATTATAAATCATTATTACATTCTTACTGCGGCGCATTGTACAATTCTATATTAGTAAGTAGTTTTGTTTTGAAAAAACTTAAAATGAATATTGGAAATTGTGTTCATATCCATATTTTTCGTAAAACAACATTTTAAACTGAAATACAATGCATTTATCGATTTTTATCGTTTTTCAAATGAATAACTATACTTAAGCGTTCTTTGAATCAAATACGTTCATAATTGCTTTATACTAACGAAACAATAAGTTAGCCTTAGAAGTACATAATTTACAATAAATTATTAATTTTAGTATGAGAAAAGAATCCTTTAAAATTATTGCTGGTACAATCGACAACAAACGACCTTTACACGTTTATGATACTCAAAAAATAATCATTAATAGTCGGTATGTTCATGAGGAATTGCGAAATGATATTTGTTTAGTCAAAGTGAGCATCATGTTTTTTGTAAAAGTAATTTCAGCAGTTAAAAATATAAACTAATGACTTTTGATATATTATTCTAGGTCATTGGAACCATTAGATTTTCTCGTTTTATAAGACCAGTAAGACTTCCCCAAAAAGTAGATGCCTACAAGGAAAACCAACTTGCTATCGTATCTGGTTGGGGGTCTTATTCTGACGTACGTTAACTTTTTAATAATCAATATTAATATAAATATTTGCAGTTTTCCATTCAAATACATTTCATTCTTTTTTTCAACAGTGTTTTTTTTCTTTTCTGCTCATAGTTTATTTAGCGCTAAATTAAAAATGAAAACCTTGCAGTGAAAAAAGTATATAGGGCTCTAATAGTCTTGTTGTAGTAATGCGGAGTGAAGGATTGCTGACGTACTTTTCAGCACTCTTCATACACCAATAGCACAATAGCACAATAGTACTATAGACATTTGTACTGCAGATGATAATTACAAAAGGTGTATCTTTTGATCTGTATAAAAATAGAAAATAATTACTGATGCTCTGAACTTTTTTCAGTGTGGGTATTTAATATTTCCTATTCAGCAAATTGACTTATTTTGATTCTTTTTAAAATCAAGTTTAAATTGGATTTTACATTTTTTATACTCATTTTTTTCATGGAAATATGAAATCTTCCAAAAATTCAACCCTAATTCCAGAAACAGCCAAACTTACACCAATTTAGAAAATTTTTACATATTTATCTAAATTAAATTTTCTGCAATATAAAATTTGACAACAAAGAACGCTTTAGTTTATTCCTTTAGTTGTTGTTCTTGATGAGGATTCTCTCTTCCTCATGAGAATTTTACTCACGCGATACTTATATGACTCTTTGGAAGCATAATCATTTTTCTAACTAATAGACTAGTCCGAAGTTTCTCAATGACAGAGGGTGGGTCATGTATCTTTACATTAGTTAAGAACCAGAGTGCGAATGTTTGACTTAGAAACATGATTTAAAAAATAAAAAATAAAATATTTATATCGTTCAGTTTGAAAGTGATCCGAAGCGTTTGCGTATTCTTCGAGAAGCAAGAGTTCGCCTTATCAGTAATGATGAATGCTGTAGTCGTTTAGACATGTATCCAACGGGACCGCTTCTTTCAACTAACATCTGCTATATAGGTGAAGAAGATAAAAGTTCAAGAATTCCAGGTGCTCGTCAGGGAGCGTGTTCAGTAACTATCTAAAAATTATCATCTTTAGTATTAAAAAAAAATTATAATCTCTATTTTTGACATAATTTATAAATATTTAAATTTTATGGGTTTAGGGTGACTCTGGTGGACCTCTTACTATTGGCAATAATTATCGCGACCATATAGTTATTGGTCTTGTTTCTTGGGGACCTGTATGCGGCGATCCTTTTTATCCAGACGTGAATACACGAGTTGATCGATACTTACGTTGGATCAGATATTTCACTATTAGATATTTAGAAGGAAAAAAAGCTAAAATCGACCAAGCGTTTGACAACGGAAACTGGCTTGTAATAATATCACTATTTCCTATTTGTAGTTTAATGACGCTGAATGTATGTCTTAACATGTACTCTAAGTTCAAATAAATGTTCTACATATATTTCATTACTTTCGCTTCTTTCACTCAAACAATCTCAGTTTATATATTATAATAAAAAGTATGTACATCCAATAATTTGTTATTAAATATGTGAGCATCAATTTGTGTAAAAGACAGAATAGAAGCTAGAGTGACATTAAAATATACAGAAAAATAAAAAATGTTGAGACCAAGATGATTTAAAACAATTAATATTTTATATTAATTTGGACAAAGCCGAAAATATTGAGTCAATATGCTTAAGAGGTTTCTGTTAACGTACTAAAAGCAGTATATGAAGAATTCTTTTGCAAATAACTAGATCTATCTGTATACTTGAAATAAAAAAAAAATATTACCCTGATTTATAAAGATTAGCAATCATATTAATTACTCACAGTCATACCTACATCATCTGAATTTTTTAATTTGACTTAAAACTTCCTTCTTGTGAACTTCATTGTAAATACGAGTACATTTTATTATTACTTACTTCATTTTAGCATGCACTGTTTTGATATACAATTGCGAGAGGAATTCGGTAAAATCATTGAGAAGTACCCATGATTTTTTTATTTTTAATTCTTAATAAATTATTTGAATATCAAATATTTTTCATGAACTTTTCAAAAATAGTAGTTTTCGATACAAGTCACCGGAAAATTTGCGTCAGAACGTTTACAAAAGTCACATGATATTGAAATCACTTTCACTCCCTAAAAACGAAGTTGTAATCCCAATACAAATGCAAAAAGGTCATTGACACAAGAGAGCAAGTTTACCAAGCGAAGCGAGGGTGATAATTACCAGAGTCAAGATTCAAATTTTTGCACATGTGTCGAACATTATTTTTTGTTGCAGTGGAAGAAAATTGCATTTAAGAATCTTGGAAAGTGCTACTTTACGCACAATCAATCAATAACAATTTTATTACAATATTCCAGAGAATTGAGTAAAAGGACAAATAACCTAGTCTTTGGTTAATGTGTAGTAGACAGTAAATTGCCTCTAAGGTATAGTATGTGCAATCGCGTAACTCCAGCTGGCGAAACCGAACCGAAATAATAATAATAATACATTTATAAAAAAATGTATATACGTACTATAGGCATTATTTCTGCAATCATTTTGTCTGAATTAGGGATCTCCGATACATCAGAATTCAGATTCCAAAAACATTATCACAAAATTTTCTCTTTTAATATGCAAAATAAAAATATTATTAATCTTTAATAAGAAAATTAATAGCCTATTTTATGCCTTAATATGAATATCTTAAGTAGAATATTGCTAGAAAGCCATATCTTATTAGTTTTATAAGTAAAATTAAATTTCAATTGTTCGGATACCTGCACTATCAATGAGACAAAATTCTAGTCGTAATTATCAGAACATAATTATTTGAATTTATTGTAGTTTAAGTTCTTCGTTGTTATTAGTATTATAAAATTTGTATAATATTGACTCAGAAAGCAATGCTTACAATAAACGTAGTAAACTAAAGAGGCACTTTAAACGTTATCTATCATATGGGAAAAATGACAATGATGGATAAAAATGTACTTTTAACTTCTTGTGCAAGTCCAACAAAAATAAATTATTTAAATAAGTAGATACAAATACTTGTACATAAAAAATTTATACTGTTAAACCAAAAGTAATTATTCATTATTTATTTATATTTATTTATATTGTTTTAATGATAAAAAATTCTTCTAAAACCATCAAATCGTAGATAAAATACTATAAAAATCTAATTTTGCACGAGCAGATCGTCATGTCCATTTAATTAATTTAGTTTTTGCATTAATTGCGACACTTTGTACAAAGCACATTTTCATCCTACTCTTAAATAAAAAAATATAAACATTAAACTAAATTCAAACATTTCAAAAATTAAAAAACACAATGAAAATCCCTTACCTACGCGAATCAAGCACGAAATCCTCCCATATCATCAATAACACCCAAAAAACTCGCAAGAAAAATTCACGCTACATTAACAGTTAATAATCAGAAACAAACGATCAGGTTTTAATCGAGGCACGCGTTTCAAGGTGGCCGCGACTTCGCCGCTTTATCAAATATATATTCCTCTCTTACAAGCAACATCGAGGCCTCGGCGCGCGTCTCAACGTCAGCGCGCGCGCGCGCGCACACACGTCCCGACTACGGAAATCGGCCCGACCGATCGGCTCTGCCGATAAGCCTCGTCTCTTGCGTTGCATTTTATTTTTGTACACCTTTTCCTTGCAACTCTGCGCGCGCGCGCGCTCGGCTCATTATCAAGTCAACTGCACTTTAAGACACTTTGTCACGAGGACTGGACTGGAGAGGCTCTCTTTTTTTCCGGGCTTCTAATTTGAATGATAATGAATTAGGGGGAATAAATTTTGGATGATCGATCGCGGACGCTTGGCAGAAGAGATGATGGGATGAGGTGTGTTTAAGTGGAAACACAGACGATGCCGACGGATTTAATGAAATGGGGAAAATAGTTGCGATATGGGTGAGAGAATTGACGAGTTGGGTATAATGAGATTGGTGGGTTTATTTTTTTTTTTTTTAATTAGATTTTGTTTTTGATGTTGAGATAGGTAGATGCACAGTGAAGGTTTTATTTATGAATTCAAGGTCACATTTTCTTTTGGTTTTTGTTCGTATCTTTAACAGCCTTCCAAGGCCGAAAATCAACGGTAATAATGAATAAACCTTTGAAAGTTGATGTAATCTTGATGGCCTTGTCAATTTCAAACAAGTACTGCAGTATCGTCTACACCAGAACTTGGCATAAAACTACTATTACTCATCTAACCAATCACACATAAACAAACTTTGTTACGAAGAGTGCGTAACATAAAACTCTTCACAACCAGTCGACCATCCGCATAAAAACCAAAAATTCCTCTCTAATCACAGCGATCAAACCAGATTACCACCAGGAACCACCGTGTCACCAAGCTTAACAACTCCGCTCCTAAAAAAAGCAGTCCATCTACATTAGTAAACATCAAAGCCTCACCTCGACCCTAACCTCAAAATTTCCCTTGAAAAAAACATCTCGTAAACTCTCGGCCCGCCCATCCCGCAGCAATTCCGATAAATCCGGCGCGCAGCGCTGCACTCCCGGCCGCGACACAAAGTTCAGAGCGCTCAAAAATCAAGGTCACCTTTTCCCATGGACAGAGAGACGTTTCCAGCGAGGAGGGCCGACCGTATATTTATAATGCGCGGGCGCCGACCTGCCGATGGATATACGCGGCGCCGTTCACGGCCAAGCGGACGGGGAGTACGTTTTCGTTACGGCTGACGAGGCGCGATCGCTCTAGTTTTCTCTGAGGGCCCCCCCTTCGTACCTGGTAATCAGCGCGTACGCTGGCTTTTTCATCGCATTCCTGCGAGGCTTTGCCTTTTGTTGGGCGGCTTGTAGCTTTTTTTGCGTGCATGGAGATTGGCGAGGCGAGGTCGTAATTGAGGAATCTGGGAGATTGGTTGGTTTTTGTGATTTTCTTTTTGGAATGAGATTCTGCAGAACGCATGGGTTGTGAGTGACGTGGTGCCGTGTACAGAGTATCGATAGTGATAAGTCGGGTTGTATATTTTACTAATGATGGATTTTGTGAAATTATTGGATGAAATGTCTTATCGTTAATATAAGGAAGTAGTTTGCTTTTAGTTTTTATGGAATTATAGCTAAATTTATATTCAAAGTATTATTAACGTTCGGCAAAGTAATTATCATAAAGTTTCTCAGAATTTTTCTTTATGTATATGATAATTAATTGAATCCGATCTCATCTACATAATGAGAATCAGAAATATCTTTAAACTCAAAAAGTTTTAAAAACAACGATCATTACGTTATCTCTCACGAGGCAATAATCTTCATCTGACATTTTAATCTGAATAATTTAATTAATCCTGTCAATTGAAAAGCGATTGCAGGAATATTTATAAATTATGCATTTTTTATTTCGAGCATATTTCATTGCCTACCACTCTATTTATCTACATTACCCAATAGTTCACCATACAAAGCATAGAACGATTAACTCGACTTTAACCATTCATTTAAAAATCTCTAAAGAAAGCAAAAAATTTATTAAACTTCAAATCCACAATCCTCCGCGCACGCATCATAGAACCACATCTCCGACCGTCGCTCATCCCTCTCCCCGCGACCGCGAAATTTGCCTCTCATCCCAATTAGCTCGATTCTCCCATATATCCGCAGCCGCATATTTTCTCCGAGCTTAATCAAACGAATAAAAGCGAAGGCGACGCGGCTCGGATCCCTTCGAAAACGAACGAACCCAGCCGCTGAGTCACATATCCCCACGGTTCACGCGCATTCCATCGTGATGTCATACGTGCGAGCGTCGGTCAAGCCTGTGTGTATGCACATACGTAAACGCGCCCGCGTGTACGATTATGCGCACGGGCAGGATAAAAAAAAAAGAGAGGATTCACGGCGCGGTTGAAAGAATTTCGTGGACGCGCGCGCTTTGATTTGCTCTTGCTGGGGGGAGCTGGGGACTGTATCATCGCCGGTTTGGCTCTTTGTATTGAGTGGTTGATTTAAAAGTGGTGTGGCTATTAAAAAGTTGGAAATTATAGATGCTGAGGTTGGTGGGAGTGTGGGGATTCGAATGATTGCTAAGAGGAAGGAGAAGTGTGGTTTGTGTGAGGTTTTTGATTTAGAGTTTTTGTGCGGATTGTGTGTCTGTTTGTTTTGTTCGTTTATTTTTAGCGAGCAATTTTTTTTATCGGGGAATGATATTTTTCTTTTGAAACATTTATCGGAAAGGTATATCTTTTGTTTATTTTTTTTACTTATTTGCGCATCGGTGCATTCGTTTTTTATTTATTTTTATTCCGATAATTTTTAAGAGAATTTCGCAACAGTTTCTTGTAATTTTTTAAATATTTTAGTCATTTTAATTTTTTATTAATCTATGTTATTTTAAAATAAAATGTTTGTTTTGTTCCTAGAATGCGATTTTAAAATAATTGTATAATGGATTAACTTTTTCAATGCCATTTTAGTTTCTGTCATTTTGTTCTGAATATATTTTCATTGAAAAGTATGAATTTGTCGAGGACTTAAAAATTTGGTATTATTATATTGTTTTCTATTGATTCATACTTGCACTAGCCTGCAGCTAATCCTGAATTGTGCGGTTATTGTTTCCATAACAATTCTCAAATTCTTGTTTATCGATCTCCAACATACCAAGTAACTACAAATTTTGCAGAAAATTCGCCAGATACCAGGCCAGTGATCACCAGCTTTTGAATTTGCCGGATGTAGGCTATACACTTATCAGATACCATCTAGTGAGCATATCTACGATAGGCTTTGGAATTCCAAGGATTTTCTCGAATAATATATTAAGATAATCTTCGTGTTTTATACACGACTATTGGTTATGGGATATTCGATTACTTGATCTTATGGGAAGATAAATTCATTGAATCATAACAAAAAAGTCTCCCAATAAAAATAAAATTTTGGAATAACAAGATTGACCAAATATGATGTTAGATAAAAATCTTGCAGATAATTTATAAAGTATATCTAATCGAACTTACTACAAATTTCTTACCTGAGATATCTCATAAAAAATCTGCATTCAATCTTTCGCATGATCGATTTCACATTTTTAGCGATTTCTATTTACCGTCTTAGTTGTTTATGGTGTTACATCGTAAAACTAATTTTGGCATAAATTTTAATAAACGACAAATCATTTTCTTTCTCATATCGTTTGTTACATTTATAATAATATTAATAGAATAATAGTTACTTAATAATAAAAGTAAAATTCATAAATATAAAATAAATTTTGTTAATTATCTTACCGTTTATGTACATACATGATATTCAATATTAATAGTTTTTATTATAATAAAAAGCATGCGTAACATGACTGCACCGTAACTTCATATAAAGTATTAAGCATAGACGTCACAGACAACTTATAAGCTTGACCCATAGCTCGTTTCACATGAAATATATATAAATAATAAACTGCTTACATTTTTCACAGTACTCTTAAAATTATAATACACGAATATTTAAAATATGTATCGTTAACTGTTAATCTATTCAACTACTTTAATCTAATAAACAATCACTACTGTGCAATAACTTTTTTAAAGAAGGATTTAAAACTCAAGAATATTAAGGATGTTTAAAATACTATTTTAATGGCAAAAATATAAATTGAAGTGCGCTGAAACATTTTTTAAACGTTAGCAAACAGTTTATAACGTTACGCATATAAGGAACGCATAAAAAGGCATATAGAAGCAGTAAAATAAATCAAGTCATTGCATACGTATATTAGCATATTTATTGGCAAATAGAGATATGTATGTGTATATATACACATATATATAATGCACTATGATATCTAAAACATTAAGATAAATATATTTCTTTATATACTTTGTATATATACGTAAATATATAATATATACTTAATAAATATTTATACGTGAATATATTCATATTAGTTTACAAACCAGGCTATTACAAATAGCTATATATATAATATATGTGTGAAGATAGAAATATTTTTATTAACAAGGTAAAACAATAACAAAATAAAATCTATTATAATAAACGGTGATTTTTAATGCATATTAATAAGTGCAGTTTTAGGGTATAAATATGTAATACAAATAAAAAATTAAAATAGTTTTTAACGAAATTGCACTATTATTCTGATTTCGATCCTAAAGACAAAAGACTATTTGTTGTTCTGAAGAATTTTCTGAGAAACGTATTGAATTTTATATGTAAGGAAATGAAGGAAGACTCTGTTGATCGCCGCGAACTATCCATTTATTAAAAATTTTGCCGACGTTTCGGATGTGTTACTTACGTCCCTTCTCAAGGCAGTTAAATTAATAAACTGGTGACCAGAGTCTTCCTTCATTTCCTTAAATATCACCACACGAACAATAAATTCATCGTACTCTAATGAATTTTATATTATTTTTCATTACATAATTTATGCAGCTACGCAATTTAACCTATGAAATTATGAGATGCACAAATAATTTTAGGAGTCGAAATCAGTGTCATTAATATTGTTTGAATGTCAGGCAATTAAATTTGATATAAATCTTCTTAGAAAGAAAAAGGAAGACAATAAAAATTATTTTTAAAATTAGAATGATTCGGTTATCTACAAATCTAGAAGCTATCATTCAATAACTGAAAGATCAAATATTTATAGCATTTTTAAGTCTTAGTATATTGAAAATAATACCGATTTATTCCATCTATTAACCATTTATGTAATACTAAGTAAGGTATCTACACTAATCTATATGATGCTCCCTAAATTTTAGCAATCTATAAATACATTAGACGCATAATTGTATACTTAATAATAATCATCAAATTCGATATTATATATCGATTTTAACACATGATTGAGACATCACACAGGGTTTTGTAATTATAAATAAATTATTGATAAAAATGTTTATATTCAGGGTCGTATAGTGCTTTCTTGAATTAACAAAAAACGATTTAGAAATTCAAGTTGTAATTTGTATAGTATCGGTTATGGCAACGCAATATATACGGTGGCGTTACTTTAAAAATCACAGATTATAATATACCATGAAATAGCAAATATTAAATTGGAGCACATTCAGAAGAAATATAGCGTAATACTATTAACTCTACTGCGTACTCGTAGCTTACGCCTTTACATATTTAGACAAGAATGTGATGCATTTTCAAATTATACAGTTAAATACAGTATTTATTAATTGATAACATTTAAGACTACAAAGCCTAAGAATAATTTTTTTTTGAGATCAGTATTATAGTTAACAAAAATTCGTTAAATGTAATATATCTATAAGTAGATTATAAAATAAACTATTAAGAATTGATAAATTTTATAGAAAAAATATTATTTTATGCAAAGAAAGTAGAGAGCAGAATATTTTGTCCTACCCAATCAAAGTCAAGATTATTTATATATCTAACAAAATTCGATGTTTCTTTTTAGTACTTTTCAATACATTTAATGTTTTTCATTGCAGATTTTTGTCTCCTGAAGCAAATAAAGCAGAATCACGTTTTAAGTCAATTAAAATCTTGAAAAGCAAAGATTCTTTTAGCGATGTTAATAAAGAGTAAAATAAAAAAAATCAGTAAATATCTCAAGATATTTTATGAATTCAAACTCTTATAAATATTTTTGAGTCGAGCACAATAACCCCTAAAACCTTCCCTCAAATACTGTATTTAACAAAATCTGAAAACGCAAAAACATCCATACTTCACAAGAGCCCCTGCAGCTCGACGAACAACACAAGCAAAACGAGACAAAACAGCCCACCGAAAAACAGCGCTCAGCCCCTTTCCATCCACCTACCATAAACTCGATCGATCGAGCGTACCGCGTATTTTAATATTCCCGGCGGTCGAAGAAGCACCGCCGCCAAGCCGAGGGTGGGCCCTACGTGCTCTCTCGCTGCGCGCACGTCAGACCGGCGCGCGCTCGAAAATGCAAAGTACGCCAGTCCGAGCGTTCGATCCGAGCGCGAATCAGGAGCTTTCTGCTTGCTCGGCACGTCTCGCCGCGGACTACCGGCGCATGGTAAGGCCGAGCTTTTGCCTCGCAGATTTTCTCGCGCGCTCCCCGAAATAAATGGATTGGCTCGTGCTCCGCCGATTAACCGCGCTGCCTAATTCGATTTCGCCGGCTTCTCGATCTGAATGCAAAGATCGCAGAGCTCGCCGCAAGATAAATGAGCCGGCTCGCGCGCACTCGTTAGAAATCGCAGCCACGACGAATCGCTGGCGCAGCCGCCGGCTGATTGGCTTTGTAAGTCGGGAGCTTGCGACCCGCGAGCTTTCGAGGCTTTCGTCATTTTTAATGTAAAGCTTATTATTATAATCGAAAATTTGGCAAATTCGTTGGGTTTGGAAATTTTTGTCGACTTACATAAGTATAGGCCTAGCTTCATTCTTCATTAGCATGACGAAAGCTTGCTTTTTTTAATCCAGTCTTAACATATTTCATGTTTGCATTATTCTAGACATTTTACAAGATACTATATTCATTATTGAGACTCTGGACTGTGTTTATATAGATTTAAAATTTTAAAAGGATAGTATTCCGGAATAAAATAAGAAATAAGATTATAGTATTATGTAATACTTGGCATGTCATGATAAAAGATCATTTAAAAACGATAAAAGATTCAAAAATATTGTAAAAACTATGATGTAAACTCGTCGAGAGTATATGTTAAGATAGGATCACTTAAAAGATAAAAAAATGCATAGTAATATTGTGCGGAATAATATAATAACATTAAAATATACTTTACAAAAAAACTATAGGTAACTGTAACCTGATAAAAATTTTTTTAGACTTTTAAAAAAATGTTTAATAACATAATTCTATAAAATTAATGCTGTCATTACACATAGGTATATGCATTCTCAAACTGTGAGAGATAAAAAGGTAAATACTAAGTAGTACGTTGTAAATTTCTTGACAAAAAAATAAGACGCATCGTAATGATAAGAATAAAAGTAAAGGTATACACATAAAAGAATAATATTAATAATAATACACTGAGAAAAAATATAGTAAGTTTTACTATAAATGTGCTAGAAAATATGGTATAAAATGGTTACAAATAGAATTCATAAAGTATAAAAATTGATTTTGTGTTAATCAATACTTCACTATAATGAAATCAGTTCTATAAAAGTATAAAAAAATTACTTTTTTTAGACACGAAGGATTTACAGGTAGCTTTTATTTTTGTGATATTATATTTTTATATAGAACGTCTAAAATACATAAAAGTAGTGTTGTATACTTTTAAATAAGAATGCATGTAAAGGAAATACGTAAAATTGCAAAAAATACGACGTTATTTTTCGTAATATTTTCTGATTTTATGCTCCAAAAACAGGTACGTTTATTGATATGTTTTTATCAACAATGAATTTTATGAAAACACTGAGCTGAATGAAAATTACTGATATACTAAAACTATTAAAATATCTTGTTTTGAATAATATTACGGAAATTTACGTTAACGCTTCCAGTTTTTCTTTATCATACCAGATAATACCCAGCAGTCCCGGGAACTACATTGATTTTTTTCTAGGGAAAATATAGTAAAATAAACTTTAACAAATTTTCTCAGTGTAATAATAATAAAAATCTAATAATAAGATCGATAATTCGCACGTTTCGCAGCTCTTTCATACGAATAACGAAAAAATCGCGCGGGCCTGTTTTATCGGCGCGGTCAGTATGCGGAGAGCCGTCGACAACAAAAACTTAAGACAACGATAATGCAATCAGTACACGAGGGCAGAAGAAAGCGTCATGCGGTGCAGCCAAGCGTGTGTTGTTGCTGTTGTTGCTGTTTACCTGCGAAGGGCACGTCGCCGAAGTACTCTTCGACGTTGTCCGTCGACATGCTCTTGTCCGAAAGCGAGACGGAGCTCAGCGAACCCGAGGAGGCGTCGAGCGAGCCGTTGCCACCGACGCCGCTAACGGCCACTGCCGTAGCCGGAAACTGCAGCAGGTCCTCCTCCGTTTCCGTTTCCATGTCGCGGGAGCGCCTCTTGTATACCTGTTGGCAGACAATAGCACCGACGCGCGTGCGCGTTTTTTTATGAATTCAGAGAGTGCTGAGTCATGCTTTTCTTTTTTAGTATTTTAGCTTTGTTTGGTGCTCGGGGCGGAAGGGTGTAGGAGTAGTCGGTTCGATAAGTGTATTGTTGGATTGGTTATTCGTATGTGCGTGTGGTCAAAAATGAAGTTGGATATGTTTGTGTTTTGTGGAGAGAATAAAATTTCAATATTTTTTAATATGTTCTTATAGAGACGTGATGAATGATGATTTATTGGGACTATATGAATTCAACCCTGCAAAAACAGTTTTCTGTAACAGAACTTTTTATTTTGAGCTCATAATAAGGCATTTGGTCAACACTAATAATAAGATAACACTTAAAATTTTATAAACGAATTCCAAAAACTAAAAAATGCTACCAGGAAATCCCTGAGAATTAATCAATCATCATCAACCCAAGCAAACAATTCAATTCAACCAGAAAAAATCCACAATCTCAAACCGCTCAACAAACCCGCCCACCCACATCAAAAAGCTCCACTACCAAACCATCCGAACTCAAAGGCTCCCGCTCACGCCAAAACGACTTTCGCTCATAAATTTCAAGCGCGGCTGCATACACATCTCTCCTCAAAAATGCCCCCGTCTGTTATTTACGCTGCCGCTCAACTCCGCTCATTGTTCGCAGTCGCGGCATTTCTGACTTGACGATTTTAAAAGAGGCTGCGCGCGCGCCAGCCGAAAATCAAAAGACGGGCGCGCGTCATACCGGTTAACTCGAGCGCAACCGAGGAGTCCGCGGACGGGACAGACACAGCAGCGAGTCGAGCGCTTCATTATTCAAAGCTCGTCGGCGTCTTGCAGTCTGCCGCTCCGTCGGCTTCGAGCTTTCGCGGCTTCTCCGACGTTAGCTTCGCTCGGCTGAAGCTCTCTCTTCCCTTCTCTCGCTTGTGTGTGCTGTTCTAGCACGTTTCTTTCGTTGCTTCTCGTGAATACGACGCGCGAGCTCTGCTGTATGTCCTCCGTTTGTTTGCGCCTTTGAGCCGTGCTCGCGAGGCGCACTTGCCACGACGGCTGTCTCGAGAGGGAAGAAAGAAATGTTGGATAAAGGAGAGAGAGAGAGGAAGATAATTGCGAGATGCTCACGAGACGCTTGGAAAAATGGAAAATTAAGTCAAAAATGGTGTTGATGGAGAACGGGTGGGAGAAGGTTGAGGAAAGGAGCTTGCAAGATTTTCGCGTGCTTGTTGTGCTTTTAAAAATAAAGATGGATTGCAATAGTGTTTAGAAAATTGGTACTTCGGATAGTGTAAGACAAAGAACTTACACGGAGAAAAAATTTCTGTAAAATTTACGAAAATTTCTGTAAAAATTACCGAACTTTTTGTAAAGCGGTAACAGACTGTATTAATACGTGATAATAGTTTGAAAATTGTTCTGGATTTTACCGTGCAAAAGCCACTAGAAAGAATCACTCCATAATCAAGAAGCTCGCATTATGGAATATTTTAAATCAATTAAATATATATCATTTTTTTTAAATTTATATCCCTGCCCATGTTTCTATCTTTTTACTTCTGTCCCACTTTTTATTCCTCAACACATTCTCTATTTGCTTACTTGTCTTAATCTGTCTCTGCCTTTCGATCTCTGACTTCCTCGCTGTCCTTGTCTGTTTTTATGTTTCTATATCTAATTCTCTATCTTTCCATCTCAGACTTACTCTCTATTTCCGACTCCCTCTCTCTCTCTCTCTCTCCTTCTCTTTATTCCTCCTTCGTTCCTCCCTCCTTTTTTCCTTTCTTCTCTCAATTTTTAGGCAACCTGTATTAGTCAGTGTGCATGTATCCATCCTTCATACACACATGACAACAAGTTGTTTGGAACAGGATAGATTGTACAGGCTTTCGAAAGTCAACAGTGGAGCATGATTTACTTACTTATAGACATTTATGATATTTTGCTCATCGAACAATTGTTGAGGTTGATAAATTACTGTCATATTCGTCTATTTTGTTCAACGAATTTCGAGAATATCTGACTTGAGGTTGGACCGGTTGTCATCTTATTTTTAGTGTCCTGACAGTCTGATGACAGTCTGTTTTCCCTTTCTCCGCCGATGAACTGAATGCTAATTGAATTGCATCTTTTTGGACATCTTGACCTCATCCAACCTCGCTGAGCACATACAGTTTAAGAAGATTCAAATAGTTGACATTCATGATAAGATGAGAGTACTGAAAAGCATACTGCAACGTGTGGTGCAGTTTGCTCTTTCCTTCCCAGCAGTTCTCATCTTCAATCACTTTCCGAGTAATAGTAGAATTATCTTCATTATCCTTGAAATAAGATAGGTGTAATTGCTTTAAACATAGTGATTTTTTCTATTTCTCCAAGTAATTTCAGTATAAGTCTTTATTGTGCTTTGTTTTTAAAGCTCTTCAATGGCAGATATGCAATAGCTTCTGGATAACTACAATATATGATGCTCTTCATTCGGTTCATGCATAGGACATGACACTCATACGAGTATAATTAAACACACTGATAATATCAAGCTTAATTTGTACAAAAAGATGGTTGAAATTGATTTCGCCTTAGCTAAAAAGAGCATAAATGCGGTTGGGATATCGATGAAATAAAAGCAATACTATTCTCGGTTTTCTTCCAAAATTTTTATTAATACTGGTGGTAATGAGATTTAGTACCGTTCGTTGGGGAGATACTTGATAGTAGTAATAAACTTTAACCTCATTTGAAAGTAGCACATTGCACATTTTTATTAAATTCTCTTATGAATCGCTCGTACCATTATAGAAAAACTACCAATATTTTGTTGCGAAATCTAGATACATTTAATTCTGATGATCGATCGAAGTTTCAGATGGGTTAATACAGGTATTCATTACATTTATCATCTATGAATATGTAGAATATTTCATTGTAAGTATTAGAAATCTAATTCAGACAGGCTTTCTGCTGCTACGTGTAGGAAGTATCTCACAACAAACATACTACACAGTTTCTTCAGAACCGCAATTCCATCTTATTTATCAGAATATTTGAACTTCGATGGACAAAAAAGTCCACACTTAACTCTCTGAATTTTTCTCTGGATCTTTTATAAACAGGTTTTCAATGCTTTTACTTGTCATAGGTGGTTTCATTGAAGCTGACGAAAGACATAAGACTAGGTATGAGCAAGAGAGTGGTCAAGATTTTCCTGTTCGTTGACCTTTTTAATAGATTTTTCTAAAGTTTTCCCAATACAAAATTTAAACGTATCGTAATAAAAAAAATCTGTAGAAACATGTAAAATACTTTTTTTTTAAATTTGTTCGTGCATGTTTTGCGGAGCAAATTTTGTATTTAAATAATGGAATAAGAATCATAATATATATTTATTAATTTGCTTTTGTATTAAATCATAATTATAACTCACTTGAAAACTATTATCAAAATCACTTTTTGAGTTAGAAGGAAGCCCATGTCACTCTGGTACCAAGAGATAAAAATGACATTAAAGGAAAAAAACAAAACTTTATTAAAATTCAAATTTTTTTAGCACAAATTTCAATTTACGAGTTTAATTCGTAATGATTAAATGATTTGATGAAGTGATTTGTCCTTAACGAAAACTGTATCATCATTATACAAATACAGTTCGGAATCCGGAACAAAACCTAATTAAAATTTCCTTCAAAAACCTCACGCACCCTCAACAAAACAGCTCATCTCGTCGAATAAACTCCACATTTACCCACACATCGCACTCGATTTCCAGAAAGCAAGCCGCATTCAAACTGCATCTCAAACGACTCCTGCGATCATACCCGAGGAACTCGCTCGTCCGGCTAAAACACCGCGCCAACCGCTCTCTCAGCCTCAGTGCCGGCGCATATAAGATCGCTGCGCGCAAGTGTCGCAAATACGTCGACGTGACGTCGAATCGTGTCAACGCGGCAGTCAAAGCCTCGCGCGCAGAGTCACTTCTCCAGATAGCGACACATACGCGCGCGTCTCCCTCGCAACTCGTCAGTCGAGCGCTTCTTTGCACACATGTATATCCGCAAAGACGTTACGCGCGCGTGCACGCGAAAGAAAGAAGGAATGCGCCTGTGAGAGAGCGCGAGGAATATCGCATTCAGGAGAATGCTCCGTCAAACGGCGAAAGCCGAAAGACGGCCTCGAGGAGATGACAGCAAAGAGAGCCGCGCGCGCGCATGTATGAAGACGTTGAAAAGGCCAAGAGAGTGGGGAAACGTTAAGGGTGCGACGTCTTGTACGTTTGCTCGCGATATAGAGGAGTGAGAGAGAGAGAGTGGAGGGAGCGCGCTAAGAGATGGAACTGAAGTGAACGCCGCAGAGTCAGTCTCACAGCAGAGCGATCACAAGGATTACGCTGCAGCCAGAGGATCCTCTCCAGCTCCTCCTCGTAAATCGCGCCAGAGATCAAACAGCGAGTTGTATATTAAACGCGGGTATGCCGTTCGCCACCCCCCCGCGACTGCCTCTCTGCACGTGTGTGTGTGGGTACAGTATGAGAGAGATCTGGATGCTCTTACGCGAGCTTTAGCCTCACTGACTACGAATCAGATGTGCTCTCGACAGTTTCTACGGAATCCCGAAAATCTTCGCTTGAGCCTGCTCCTCTTCGATGGTTTTCTTTTTGAGATTCTTTTCCTTTTAATTATAAGAGTCTGGAGAGAGAGGCAGGATGAGTGAGAGAAGCGCTTGCGGATTGGATGATGGTAGCTTTGTCGCACTTATTAGAATCGTTTATGGGGAGGGTCTTGAGCGGTAGTTGTGGTATAATGATGGTTGTGTACCGAGCTTTTATTCTCAGCATTTGATTAAAAATGTTTTGCAAAGATTACAAGAAAAATATTTTTGGAACAGCTTTTTAATAATTATTTAAAATTTTAGTACATATAAAACGAATAAGGTAATTAAGCAACACTATATTCTTTCATTTTTAAATATACCATCATATGCTTACGCGTGTGCGTCGGTATGTTAAAAAATGAACAAATAAGTTGTAACTTAATTACCTTATTCATTTTATTAAAATTATACATATAATTAAAAAATTATTTACATTTTCACTTCAATCAAAAAAAATTTTTTAAGGTAAATCTGAAATATGTTGTCAAAAATACATATTTAATTTAATATTTTAATGAGGTAGGATTTGCATTAATATTAAGTTAATTACAACAAACAATTTTTTATAATTTATCTTCAAGTAAAAGTTCAAAGAATCACGGTCTCATTAAAATTTTAATAATCCCAAAATATATAACTTTTACAAGGTCTAAATTGATCCTGTAATTTAAAATCGAAACTATACTAATACTAATACTATCGTACTGTATTGTAGTATTACATCAACCAAAAACAAATTATTTACAAAAACTAATTTTATTTTTGTTATTATTCCGTTACTTAATTAATTTTTTTCCATTAACTAATTTTTAGAAAAAATAACCCATCCTACTGACACAGATTTTCTGACCAGCTCGTGAAGGTGTGCCCGCAAGCACAGTTGAATCGCTCCATTCAAGATCTAGGAAACTAGTACGTGTACACTGAACTCAAAAAGATCTCTAATCAGTCGAGTACTTCTAAATTTTAAAGTAGTACCAGAAAACTGTTTTCGCAGTTAGAAATGACGTTTGCACTAACTTCTAAATTAAATAAACATAACCAAACTAACTATACACCAAACAGCAGTGATTAAAAAAAAAACTGCAAAGGCACCAAACTCACCTGGCTCAATGGACGAATGCGTTCGTGGATGGACTTCTCGGCCTGCAGCGCCGACGGCGGCGGATGGTCCGGCGTGGGCGGCTGCACGTAGTGCGTCGGACTCGTCGGCAGCAGCATCTGCACCTTCTTCAGCCTCTTATCCTGCGCCTGAGACGAGCAGCTCTCATTCCCGTCCGCCTCCCCCCTCCTATCGTCCAGCAAGCTCTCCTGGGAAGACTTGAGCGTGAGAAAAGCGTTCGACACGAACGTCCTCTCCTGTGCCGACGTTATAGCGCTCTCGCTGCAAGGTGACTTGTCGGCACTAGGACTGCTGTCCATCTCGTAATTCTCGTAAGCTCCGGAACGCTCGTAGGCATGCCGACGCAGCTTCCGCCTCGGATTGGTCATGCGCATCGGCCTGTTGTCGTAAATGGATGTGATGGCGACCGGCTCGGTGCCGTCGCTCGGCTTGTCGTTCTCGCCACGGGCGAAGCCCTTCATGTCCACGTACTGATCGACGCTGCGGGTGACGTGGCGCAGCTGCTCGCGGCGCTGCTGCAGCTGGTCCAGGTCGATCTGGCTGCGGGCGCCGCTGCGCGCCAGGAACAGGTACTCGTAGTTGCTGGGCCCGATGTGGCAGTCGGCGCTCAGCGACATTTGAGTCTGGAGATGGGTCGGAGATACGGAGAGGTTGCGCCGGGGCGGCTTCTTCGGTGGCGTCGGCTGCAAAGTCGACGGAAGACCGCCGTTCTATGCATAAGTAAGGGGGAGAGGTGTGACATAAGGCGTGAATACAGGTGGCGTGCTGGAGGCTTTCGTTCGTTACGTTTGTGGGGTGACCTATGGGCTTCGATTGCGGGCGGTTTTTGAAAGTTTGGGAGGTGAGATTTGTGGTGAGTGCTGAAGAGATTTTTGAGCTAATGGGGTCTACTGTACTGAGGGAGTTGAGTGAGAAATATCGATGCAAGTGAAGTGAATTATTTTGATCGAGATTCAGATTGGTAGGTTTAAAATAGCAGGGTTTAATGCAACGAGGTATCCTTTAAAGCTGTATAACAAACTTAATTGGGTCATTCGAGAAACTAGGTTGGTTGTAAGGTAAAGGTAAATACAATAAAGATAGAAGAAATATAGATAAAGTAAAATAAGATTTAATAAAAATATAAACTGACATTTGATTGAATTACTTAACCCATATAAGATAACAGTAATGGATTAATAAATATAACTATATTGACTTTTCATTCAGCTAATTATAAAACAATACAGTCCTAATAATTTATTAATTTTATCGAAATCGGGTCAATTTAAAAATTGCTGAATTATTCTCCACGTAGTTTGAGCACAGGATTTAAAATATTTAGGACCCTTTTTCACGTCATTCAAGCTCAAAAATTAGTTTAATCTCGATAAACTCTACTTTCATGAGTAACATCTTCACAAAATAAACATTCTACAGACACCCTCCCAAATCAAACAATTCCAAACCCACCCAACCAAAAAAAAAAAAACCCAAAAACCATTCCACACTTACCGAAACCTTACTGCTCGAAGCCGGACTATGAAGCGGCGCCATGGGCAGGTAGATCCCACTGGAATCACTGGGCACGCAGCGTCTGTCCCTCGGACTAGGTCCACCCACGCTCGAGGAGGAGGAGACGCTCAGCTGATCGGACTCGCGGCCGCCGTAGCTGCCTGCTCCCGGCAGCGTGAGCGAGAGCTGGTCCTCGGAGGCGTAGCCGCCGCGCTCGGAGCCGTCGTTGAGGCCGCGCGGCGCCGGCGGCGTCTGGTACAGCCCGCTGTCCGAGCCCCTGCGTCAACACCAACCAAGCAAGCAGGAGTGTAGTAGCGGCCGGCGCGGTTGCAGCGCCAGAGGCGCGAGGAGGGACCGATGATTATGCAAGTATATACTCTTATTGTTCGAGGGCTATTGTTGCGCCTTTGATTTATTTACAGTACGTGATTGTTTTGATGAGGTTGGTTGCTACGGGAGGTAGCGTAGATCGGTTTGACTTTTTAAAAGTTTTTTGGCTTACCTGGGCTTTAGGGTGTGGGCCAGAGTTTTTTGTTGTTTTGTTATGATTTATTGGCTAGATTTGTCAGTAGCTATTCTAGAGTTTTTGAGATTGTTCGATTTTTGTGATTCGAGCAGTTGTGTATTAGATTTGTGCGATCGCTTAATTTCGCTTTTGTAATTATCATTTCTTTGAGTTATTGAATAATTTGGTTTTAATTCAAATCAAAAACTATAGCTTCCCTGGCAAAACGTCTTAGGTCATATTTCTAAATTAGTATTATTTCCGTTTTAACTTCAGTATAAATTGCTAACAAAATATTGTTACATTAGATGAAGTAATACATTTAAAAGAGCTAAATAATTCAAACCTCTGATTTCTTATATCTTAAAAAAAAAACCATTAAAAAATATGCAAAGTAGGTGTATTTGATTTTTTAGTTAAAATATTAACTGAAAATTCCATCAAACTCCATTTCCGGAAATTAGATTCCCCTTCATATCAGTTGAAATAGTAATTTCTCAAAAACATGAAAAAAATAAGTAACGGGGTCCGAAAAATTCAAATTTCGCGCCGAAATTTAGCAAATTTTTCTCGTCGTAGTATTGTAATATAAACTTGAAATTTTGTAAAATGATAAATAATTATATAACAGAGGGCAACTAACTCGTCGTTTGGAGAAATTTAATTTTTATCGTTTGTTATAAGCAAAATAGTTGATTTTTCATCTGCTAAATTTCGGCGCGAAATTTGAATTTTTAATTGAGTATCGGACCCCCTTAAGACATTTGCGCATAAGCAATAGAAACATTAAAATCAATCATTTTTTGCAAATTATGTTCAAATTTGAATATAAACAAATTCAAAATTTTTATAAATGCTTAAAATATGTAAAAAATTATTTTTTTAGGAAAATAGTTATACTATAAGATATTAATAAATTAAATAATAATTAGAAAAACTTTTCACTTAAATCGAACAATCTTAAGCAAACTAAACTAACAATATGTCTATTATAATCTATTTGCTATATAAGTCAGGAAAAAGTAAAAGATTTCATAAGTTAAAGAAGAAAAGGGAACAGGGCCATAGATAGGTGAGAATAGTGATCGAGCAAGGATAAGTACAAGCATTATAACCAAAACCAAAAGCATGGAATAAAATTTCACAATAAAAAAATAAGAATAAGGTATAGGGATCATCAGGTCTGATGAATCTAAAGCATGCGACGGTACACTATTCCGGCATACCGTTGAGTGTCTCGCGACGGTGTTGTGATGAGGGTAGTAGTGTGGTTAAGTGGTCTGTCTTCGGGTGTTTGGTCTGAGCTTGCAAGGGTGTTTATCGAGTTGAGTGTGTCGGACATGGACATAAAGACGCTGTCGAAGACGGAGCTGGGCTCGGAGTCCTCGCTCGGCCGGAGGTGCCTCCACGGCCCGCCCTCCACGGCTTCCCCGTACAGCTCGTCTTCGCTGGAAAACGTCCCAATCAACACATCAACGGCTATTCTCTCATTCTTATCATAATCTCGCTTTTTTCGCTTACATTATCGCTTTGGCAAGTACATGGCAAATGCGCTGCAAGCCGAACAAGCCTGGCGAGTCGAGCTTTAAGAGCTTGCGCTTCTTACATTCGCTTTGCTAACATCGATGCTTTTCGACGCTTTATGATTTTTTGTTTATTGGCATGAGGCTGATGAAACATGAAAGTGTTGTGGGATTTTGTTTGTAGAATTCGGATGTTATACACTGTTGAAAGTCGTGGTAATTAGATCGTTTAGTAAGTTTTGGTAATGATTTAAAAGATACGGTTGTGTTTATTACTCAAATGGAATATATGATTCTAATTTTTTGACACAAAATTCTAATTATGAATTTAAAACAGTGTATCATTAGGTAAAATTAACTGCCCAATTACAAAAAATTCACAACAATACCATCCGCCATCCGCGCAAACACGCAGTCTCACACGAGAATACCCAGAAAACTCGCAACAAATCCGGCCCCCACCTTCTCAACTCAAAGTCCAACGTCGAGTAATAAGAAACGAAATGGAAGAAGCGAAACGAAGGAGGCCAGGTTAAAAGCCAAAGAGAGAGCTGCGGTCGCGCGAAATCCGAGAAAGAAAATGACGGACGCGCTTGGGTAACGAGAAAGACGAAATAAAGCGCCGGAGAGAGGGCAGAAAGGTCGAGGCGGAAGCAAAGGAGGAGGGCGCGGCATATTATTAGTTTTATGCCGAGGCGGGCTAACATTTACATTGTTTAACGTGATGAATTCATCTCGAGGTGGGCTACCGGTCCTTCGCTCTTGTACACCTTATTCTCTCTTTCTGTGGCTCTCTCTCCGCGAGCTCAAACAAACGAGCTCTCGGCGGCCTCGAGTGAGAGCTGTAACCGCCTGCGAAGTTGGGCTATCAGCGGAGATTTTAAGGAGTCGTTCCACTAAGTGTGATTGTTTTCGATATTTTTTTTTTAATGTGTATCTATTTATGTTGTTGAAAGTTGGTTAGGTAGTAAAGTTCTTTTGAATAGTATATAAATGAATTAAACTGATTATTGATTTATTAAAAAGACTGTCTGTAAGTGGGTTAGAAAGTTGAATAAGGGTAGTTAAAGCAGACTAAAGAATAAATGATCGTTAAGTGCAGGTAACGGCTCATTAGGAGCTAATTAATTAAGGTTAACAACAACAGACTCCTATATAGGGTATAAGAGAGGGAAAATAAAAGATCTAGATTCTGTTATCTCTGAAAGGAAAGTGATAAAAGTACCGAAGAATAATAATTAACGATGGTTTACGTAATGGAATTTTTATTTACACTGAAGATTGTAGTAGTAAAAGACGAGCGGGGTAAGACGATCACGGATATCGATACACATCACGCTTAATTACCTTCAACCGCAGTCTTCGAACTTTAATGAGCTTATACAATAACATAATAAAGAACCGATCACATCAGAATCACAACCAAAACCCATCCCTCACCACCAGTCGACAATTACCTGGGAGTGCACTTAAGAAACACGAGTTCCGGCTGAAAAAGCATCTTCCATCCAGCTCGGAAAAAAACTCGTCCGTTGTAATCCGCCCTTAACAAATTTTCCAGGAGCAAACCGCAGCTTTCCGGCAGTGCGCGCGATTTCGCGTGCGCAGGGCTGCGAGTGACCCGCGGGGCAAGTTGAACGAGAGAGCTACTATATAGCCCAGGCGCTCGCGCACACAGCGCGAGATATATACAGACCGAGAGCAGCTCTCGGGGCACATCGGCTCTCTCTCTCTCTCTCTCTCTCTGCCTACATCAGGAAAATTAAAGCAAGCCAAGCGGTGCTTAACGCGCTGGGGCTACAAGCAACTAGCCGCCGGTGGCTCGCCGAGGCCCCCTTTTGCAGCGAGTCCGAGCTGCGCGCGCTCGCTCGCTCATTCATTCCGGCGCTGCCGCCACCGCACCATCTCTGCGCGCCGGCTTTTGTTTGCTCACATCTCCTATATTAAAGCGCGCGAGCGAGAGCCTCACGTGTCTGCGGGGCTATATGGCCTTTCTGCGCCCGCGCGCGCGCCTGTGTGTGTGTGTGTGTATCCTCCGCGGCGCTGCGAGAATCGCCGCGTTTGAGTTTTTTAGTGTCGGAGGATTTTCTGGGAAAAATTAAGGAGGGGCGGTAGGAGATGGAAATTAACGAGCTTGGGGGCGGGCGTGCGGACTGTTTTAGCACTCGTTACCACGTTGAAAAATCTGAGTTGACGGGTTAAATTACTTTAGATAGTAATGGCTAGTTGTGACGTTTTTTGGGAAGTTTTAGTAATTGTGGTTATAGGTTAAATATCATAGGAAGTGGGTTAGGAACTAATTTATTGTTTTTGAAGTTTAGAGCAACATTGAGACTTTTACGCGCATTTATTTATATAATAACTGTTGAACATCTGTAGACTACAACAAGGTCGTTTGTTTCTGCTTTTGTTTCATTAACAATGCCAAGGCCATAGTCAAAGCATTCTGCAACCCAGTTGATTCAATATCCCACATGCGCGTATACGGTATATTCAATAATTCATATCTTGAATTTCCCGATAGTTTGAGAAAAATATCTATTTCTGTGACTATTGATTGTAAGCATGAGCAAGAGAAAGAATGTCTTGATCAATGAGATAAGTAGTCTCAATTGTAATCCCTAACGGTTAAAATTAAAATGGCATATAAAATGAAATCCATTTTTTTGTTGAATTGGAAACCTTTTTCCGATCATTTTTTCAATATTAGTAACAGAAATACAAGTTAAAAATAATGTTAATATTTTAGGAAAAAATTATGATGCCTAATGTCATTTTAACTAGATAGTAAGTACTGAAATGTGATAATTTTTAGTAAAAATAGTTTAGATATAATAATGTATTGAAATTTTTAATTTGAAAACATTATAAACACCTGCTTTTGATAAAGAACTTTTTATTGCTAGTCATGAAGTAAATGCAATTTTATTTTGACTTTAGCCCAATAATGAGCGCTTTATTTCAGTAAAAAAGTGCCATTTTTTATAATCATTTATTACTTCCCTGGCAATTTTGACATATTTCAATTTCCAATTTATTTTTTTGGCACGTAGCCTTTGTTATAGCGAAATTAAGAATGGTACTGATACTAATAAAAAAAAGCTTTTTTATTAATTTACAGACTTTAAGCCTTTCCAAACGTACTTATTTATCTATCTTATTTTTATTTCTACAATATAGTACGTTATGATATAAAAAATTTCCGTATTCAAAATATTAATATTAAAAACAAATAGTATAAAACATTAATAAAGAGTTACCGTTTATATGAAATTAAAATATAGATCTTTCATTTTTGTTTACCGAAATTATTACAACAAAGCTTGTATTAAACGTGCATTCGTAAATGAATCAAGTGTATTTAACAAAAAAACGTTAATGCACTCGTGAGCAGAGTTACGTAAAACTTTCCTCCACTCGCAAATAATTTGAAAACCGCGTAACAGACAACCGAAATTTCACGCTGCAAAAAATGTTCATTTACAGCTCGCCGAAAAAACAGGGCCAAAAAAAATGGGAGCATTTTAATGAAAGTAGCTTGCATATTTACACGCAAAAAGTAAAGTCCGCGATATATAAAATTGCGAAGCCGGTAAAATATTACTAGATGCGCAGGGGGCGCAGGCTTTTCCCCGCGCTCGTCTTCTATCTCGGCTGCCTTTTTTTCTCGCTCGACGTTCCAGCGCGTGTTGCGGCTGCTGCAGCGGTGGCGCGCTTTTTTCGAAAAAGACGAACGGCGACGTCGGCGAGCCAGCGACGCGGCAAGCTCCATGCACGCTTGAGCTGATTCCGCGGGTTCCGCGGGTAATGGCGGTGAGGGAGCGGAAAGCTCGCCGAGAAAGATTGAGATTAAAATCGCCGAGGGAGGACGGAGCGCGGCTTGCTACCTTCTAAAATGAATGTGTGCGCGATGCTCATCTGCCCTGGGATGCGGAGGCTGGCTGCTCTCGCCGTTTCTTTGCGCCGTGTGCCAGAGCCCCGGGGATTTGAAAGTGAAAAAGCGCTTTTCGCAAATGGGCTTATGGAGAAAATTGAACGAAGACAATTAAATCCTGAGTGCTTTTTATGCGCCGAGGAGCCGGGTGTGTGGATTTTTTAGTTTCAGTGTGAGAGCGAGCTAGAATTTTTTTAATTCGCCTGGTTAAGGGTGTGATGTGATGAATATGATGGATTATTCTGTAATTTAAGATGATTAATACTGCCTTGATGATGCTGATATCAATATGAAGCGTGTGATGAAATTTTAGCGTAATGATATGTAGTGATTAGCTGTTAAAAAAGCTGTTAATTTTAATTTCTTTAATGAATGATGAAACTAAGAATTATAATGTAAAGTTAAGGAGTATATCTATGTCAAAATTTACTCCTTAGCGAGATTTATTCCTTATAAGGAGTAAAATTGTTAATTTACTCCTCATAAAGAGTAAAATTTTACATTTACTCCTTATAAGGAGTAAATTTCGGAGAATCAAAAGATTTATTTTTTTAAAAAGTAAATCTTGACAAATCGTAAAATTTACTCCTTGTAATAAGGGAAAAATATTAAATGTTCTTCCTTATGAGGAGTAATTTTCTTGATTTTATAAAATTTACTCCTTAAAAGAAGTAAATTTTTTGATTTTCCAAGATTTACTTCTTATAAAGAGTAAATTTTTTGATTTGCCAAAATTTACTCATCAGAAGGATACACTCCTTATAAGGAGTAAATTTTGACATGGATTTACTCCTTAACTTTTAGATAAAGACAATGGGCAAAAAAGGGAATATAATAAAAGATATATGCTTTATTGTATATAATATAAACGTTTAGAAATATATAAGAAAGATTTGCATAATAGAAAAAATCACGTACTTGCTTTGTTTAGGCTATTTTAATGAGAAATTTCCAATCGATAAATACATATTTTTTATAGTCCGATTTTAAAAATTTTAAAATCAACATTTGAAGTACGCTTACCGGAACATCATATTTTATTTTTTCACTTTAAATCAACAAAATTTTGTTTTCTAAAATTATACTAATATTTAATTTTTCTTCTTGTTGATTATTTAATTTACACTACTTATTTATCCTTTTTTACCCAATGCCGTAATGCTTTAATTGAACACAAATATGTTATAGTTATATAATAAAACATTATTTTATTAAGCAAACATTAAGCGTGCAAAAACTCTGAAAAAGTAGGGAACAATATCGAACAACGTACTTAAAAATTAAAGTGATAATACATAAAAGATTTATAATCTAAAACCACGAAATATAAAAATAGAATTAAAAAACAAAAACGTCTTAATAAACATTTTATATTATCGCAAAAGAAAATTCAAAATAGGCGTCTCTCTAAATTGACGGAATAACTAAAAATACGAATTAAAGCTTCAATATTACATAAATGCAAGAGCTTTGGCAAGTAATAAGTCAAATAAAAGATAGAGGTTCATAAAAAAATCGTCGACTTACAATGACATTGCTGAATTAGCGGAGACTCGTCGATCGTCGTCCCGAGGCTTGTGATAAAGCTGCCACCTGGTCGGTGACGAGCCCTCCGCCGGGGAGAGCTCGTCACCTGGCCGCACATTTTCGTAAGGGCTGCCTAATGAATCGTTGCCCTGCACCGGTATAGGCGGCAGGATCTCGCTGTCGGCGTCGCTCTCGATTCCTGAAGACGACCGATGCCCTTGATGAAATAAAAGCGAGTTATATTTCTTTGAAAATAATATTTCATGGTTGACTATCAGAAAAAGTTGAGACAACTTTTTTAAAACGCGATTTCAAGTAATTTTAATATTAACTCACAGTGAATATTTTTTCACCAAAAATAAAAGTAATTAAATTAGCGTAAAAAAGATACTATCGTAGCGTAAACCGTAAACCAAATACGTGAGGTAATTTTTATTCAACGTCTTCGGGACGAACTCGTTTGCGTAGATAATTGGATTTAAATAGACAATACTAATAGTAAATAAAAGTTTTAATATTTCAAAAATATAAAAACTCGACCTATAAACCGATCTGCCGAAGGACCAAAGAATTTTCACACTAAAAAATAACATACTTTTGATCACAGCAGTGATGTCCTGTGTAACGTGGGCCGGAAACTGACCGAGCAGATCGAGCACCGTATTATGCCGGGAATCCTTGATGGCGAGGTCGACGCCGCGATCAAGGAGGGTCCGCACGACTTCCATCTTGCCGCAGAGCGCGGCCTCGTGCATCGCCGTGCCGGCCGATGTGCGGGTGTTGACGTTGACCCCCGCTGCGAGGAGCACTTCGACGCAAGCTCTGTAAACATCAGGATGATATTTTTGTGAGTTGTTGAATATGTTGCGTCGTGCTGGTTTTCATGATTAGTTGTAGCTATGTTTTCTTTAGTGACGGAAGATGATGGTATATTCTGACGGTTAGATTGGGTTAGATGTAAGAAAGTGAGATTACAAGGTAACGTTAAAGAAAGTGGCATATTTTTTTTAAAGTTACAATGTTTGATTTTTGAAAAGTTTATAGTAGTATTTAATCAGCTTTGTTTTTCTATGCAATTAAAAAAATTGATAAAGTAAAAAGTTGCAGAAGTTTTCTGATCTAATAAGGTCTATAAGCTTCACAACTACCACTACGATTTTTTAATTAATTTAAAATATTAATGTTTTAATTGATTCTGAACTGAAATATTCAGTTTCAAAGATCTGTAAATCTGATTTGTAATTAATTGATTTTGTAGCAATTAGCTCTTGGAATCACAATAGCTCGAAGCTATATTAAAATTCGATCGTTAGTTTTTGTGGCAAATAAATAACAACCAATTAATAATCATTTAATCTTAAATTTGTATTAAATACTGAGACAAGATAGTTTTAGGTAGAGAATTTCAAATCCCAATCTTAATCCTCTATAAGTCGTTAATGTAGTTAAATATGAATAATAAACTGTATTTAAAGCTTTATAAATTTTATTTGCAATATCAATTACGGTAAAGACATTGATAATATTTTACTTGATTTTACTTATGTACGCTTCTTTTTGTTAGTCCTATTTTCTCTTTTAAAAAAAAATTAACAAACATTTGGCTTCATTATAATCAATAAAAACTTTTAAGAAAATAATCTCTAAAACACATCTTAAGTTCAGAAACACTAATAAAGATAATCAATGACACAAGCCTTTACAAAACCAAAGGAATCCTACGCAAGAATCAGATAAGCGCAACCAAACCCTAATCCCCAGCTCCAATAAAATTTCAAAATCCAACCTCAACAGCGCTCCGATTTCGTAAACCCCTCGCAGCAGCTCTCCCACCTCCATATCCCAGCAAAACCCCACGCAATAAAATGTCAGATTGCGGCTGGACAGCCGAGCGCGCAACACGGCTGGAATTTCGCGTTTTCCAATTTGCCGGAAAGCAAAAGAATGCCTCCCTCTCATCCGCGTTATACAACGCGCATACAAACGCCTGCGCGGATCAAAACGCAGCGGAGCGGCCCGCGCGCCGCGATCGCATTATAATCGAGGCGTCGCTAAAGCGATTAGCGCCGTGCGATAGAGCGCCGTAAAAAATAGCGCGATTACAGCGATTCCGATTGCTCTCTCCCGTCGCCCGTCGATCGGAAGTGCGCGCAGATTATTTTAAAGGCTTACGCGGCGCGCAAGGGGATTAAGCCGGCCGGCGCGTGCCGTATGGCAGTCGCCGATGTTAAGTGCCACGCACCATCGAGCCGCTGTGTGCGCGCAAGCTGGAAGCGAGCTTCGATATTATTCGATGATCGGATTTGCGCGAACTCGCGGCTTCGTAACTGTGTATAGGGATACGGGGAGATTTTTAAACGGGCATTCGCGCCCGCGGATGGCTTTTCATAATGACGCGGCTGGAGCGAGGATCATGCGGGGGATCGGGGTGTTGGGATGCTGGAGGGGGTGGGGATGTTTGGTGTGGATTTTTGGGTTGGATGGTGTTTTGGAGGTTGCGGGTTGTTGATTGGTTTGAGAATTATGTTTTATCAATTTTTTGTGATACGGTTTGGGAGTAATTTAAAGAAGTGCTATTAATAAACCTATATCAAGATATCTATTTTTATTGAATATTAATTAATATCAACATCTTTGCTGAACCAATAATTTTGTAATTATAATTCATTAGGTCAATTTTCGATATTGTTTTTGAGTTAATTGATTTGAAAAACTATTTTTATTGTAGCTATAATGTAAAAACGCATTATCATCACCCTCATAGAAAATTGACCGTATTCTGGGCAGGATTTCTGGTCAACAAACGTTAAAATGACACTTATCTATAGAAATTACGTTGGAAGCATTTCCAGAATTTTTAGATAAGTGTCTTTTTAAGATTTGTTGACCAGAAATTCTGTCCGGAATATGGTTAAGAAACAGGGCATTAATATTTTAATAAACGAATTAGGTAACTTTGAAAATTTAAATTCTTTAACTTGGACAAAAATATATGTCTTGAACCAAATTAAAAGCCATTATTAATGACGTTTTTCGAGGAATTTCAAGACAGTAGAATCGAATCTTGTTTTTAAAATGTTTAAACCTTAATTAATCTTTTTATTTTTTTAACTTTTGGTTTTATCTGATAATTTTTCTGAGAGATAATTTTTCTAGGTATATTTTATTAAATCTAATGTAAAATTTTATTGATTTTAATACAATAATTTCATGTAAATTTTTATTGAAATTAATGTGATTATGCATTCATCACTTTTTAATGCACGTACAGAACAATTTGTTTCTGGTGAATGTTTATTATATTTAATAACCTAACAGTGTAAATTATTTATCTTCTACAAGATTATATTATATCGCTAATTTTTTTAGTACAATTATTTAAATATTTCAAAGATGAATTTGTAAGTACGATTACTTAGAAGCTTTCTAAAAATATTTTTCACAAATAACTTTGAATTAAAATTTTCTTTTGTTAGGTGCGAACCTTAGAAAGGAATATAAATTGAGTAATCAAGTGTTAACGCAACTGTGATTTGACGATGTCATAATGAAATTAGATTGACGAATAAACACTTTTAAATTGTGATCTAAACAGGTTTAAATATCATGAAAGCTAATTGAATTAGAAAAAAATGGGTAATAGCTATATCGCTACACGCAATACTAAATGAATGAAAGCTACTATTGTGAGCATGACAGAACACTATGTTAAAAAGGACAGCCTTCTATTAATACACTGCCAATCACTCTGTGGCCTTATTACATCACTATGAAAATGATTGAATTGCTGATTTTTGTTTTTTTATTTCTCTTCTTCAATGACAGTTCGGGCTATAAAAATGTTTTTACAAATATCTCACAAATGTTTATAAAAACAATTCTATAATAGTCAAAAAATAATAAATAATAAATATAAATTAATAAGAATAATAAATTGAAATTAGAAATTATTTATAAAATTTTATGAAAAATTAAGTTGAATACTGAAAATAATTTAAAAGAAATGAGAAGACTAAATTTGTAAAACTAAAATAAAACATCAAACGCTTAATAAAAGTAATTCTTCTGATAGACATCGAAATTCGATTAGCAAAATAAACCTAGCAACCTAATAGTTACTATCAAAAACACACGCAAACCCAACTCCCCTAAAAAATAAAATAAGTATACCATCCCTTCGAGAACCCGGAAAATCTCTCGTTACTTAAAGAATCCCCTCCCCAAACCACATCAGTCACACAGCAGCACCCAGCGAATCCATAACCGAAAATTCGACCTAGCCTGCCAAGAGCCACATCCACACCCACGCAATCCCGAACTCCCCCCAAGCCAACGCACACAGCAACCTCGCCGAGACCAGATCCTGCGAAAGCGCGGATGTAGATTCGGTTAATACGATTCTGGCGATCGGCTGCGGCTGCGATTCACGCGAATGAGCATAGCTCTCGGATGTGGCTCGCGCGCGCGGATTTCGACGCTAGCCCCGGCAATACAAGCGAGCTAACTACGCCTCCGCGCTTACGTATATCGGGCTTCGGGAGCTTCGACGTAATATCGGTTCGACGTGATTACGCAACGAGTTTGCGCCGGGGCCTCACTCCCTTGTTTCATCGCTCGCGCTCCCGTGTCTATATACGCGCGCTCGCGTGTGCGTCTGTGTCTGCACTCGCCGCGGCTTGTCCATCAGCGCAGTTTCCCTGCTTCGCTTCCATCTGGCAACGTTTCCCGTATACGTGCGCTTTACTTTGCTCGTTTGTCTACCTTCCACGTTCTGCATCTCTCTCTGTGTGTGTCCTCTTTCTCTTTGTGCAGTCGCTCTACTAGCCCTGCAGATTGCGGGAGTGTTTCTCTCCTCGCTCTTTGTTGAATCGCGCGATTATCCCTGCGTGGTACAGGTGTATGCGGAGTGTAGAGCGAGATTCTGGCTGTGCTCTGTATCTAGGCCTGGTTTGATCCTATAATTGCTCTTGCCGGCGAATGATTTCTAGAAATGGCGAGACGAGACTCGCCGTTATTCGCGCGTGATAAATTTTCATTGCGCGCGTAAATTTTCGATTATAGAGATTTATTGGGTGCGCTGCATCGACGGGCTTCCGTTTGGTTTGAGGTTCGGATAATTAACAAATTCAATTGGTGTGGTAGGTTTTGTAGGGGGTTTTGTTACGGTCGATCGTGATTTGAGAAAATAGTCGAAGAGAAATAAAATTACTTTTAAGACGATGTTAGAGTCTTGTAATTAGAAGAGCCTAATTTTTAAATTTAATTAGTAATTTTGAAAAAAAAATTAGCAACAAGAAGTTATGAATTAAAAACTGGGTTGACGTAATTGTCGAGTACTGCAAACTTTTAATATAGTTTTAACAATATCAATACTTAAAATTACTTTTTTTTCAAATAAATTATTTTGAAAAAGTTTTCAAAAATAGTAACGACGCATTTAACCTTATGCTTTTAAAATTCAAGTAAACGTAAAAATATATCATTAAGAAGAATCATTTTACTTGATTTAAAACAAGGCTTGACGTACTCGAGTCGAGTAACAAATTAGGTCGGGTTTCTTGAAAAAATCAAGCTACTCGGAACGATCGAGATACACAGCTTCTTTGAATTATTCAGTAACTTGATTCCTTCAAGAATCTTTAAAATTAAACTGAAAAGCTGTAAATGGTAATTAAATCAATCCTATGCTGGTCATATAATGTGCAGATAAATTAATCATTTACGTCGAATCTATATAGATACTTGTGCTAGAGCGTTATAAATAAATAATAAGTTTTCATATGGAATCATGACCTGTGAGCAATAGAAATCAGACTATTTTTCTAGTCTATCGTAATCGTTTTGAGTCGGTCAATTCAAGTAGCTCAATCATCCAAAGTAGCCCAACTTTTCTGTAACTCCAGAAGTTTTTGAGTGCCCGGAATATTAACTACTCGACTCGAACTCGAATTTTTTGAGTACTCGTAGACTTTAAGTACTTTACTATTATTATATTATTAATATAATTTGCAACATTTAGCTGTATTATTTATGTGGTTTTATAAATAAACAAAATAAAGCTGATTAATTCATAGAAAACATTAATCTCAACGACACTGCGATCTCCGACCGGTTAATTAAAAATTAAACAAACGTTTTGCAAATAAATTTAATTTCGTTAAAGCCACCCCCCTTAAATACTTAAAAACATTCATCCCTCGCTGTTTACCCTCCTTTTTATCGTTAATCACTTTAAACAAGAAAAACAGTCTCCCCAAACAATATTTACCACAAATCAAGCCTGCCCAAACCCATCCCAACCACCTCACGTCCCCACCAAATTTTTCGGAAAATTGACTAGATTTAATAGCATCGCACGAAGAAAACTAATTAGCAATTTTAATTCGCAAACATTTGACGCAATTTGCCGGCTGTAATTTCGAGGGCCGCAATGTCAACTTCTCTCGCTAGCGCAGCGCTCTGGGCTCTCGCAAGCCCCGGCATTATTTGTCGACGTGAAATTTGGCGGAAGGTTCGATGTATCGAATCGCGGCAGCGCGCAGCGAGAGCGCGGTAAACTGCGCGCGAGCTTCGCACAAATTGGCGCTAATTCGACGCCCAAGCGTCGGCTATATACAGGAGCGGGTATTTGTAACGCGATATAAAATGGAATTCGCGGTCGGCTCGCTCGGTGAGCGCGCGTATAAATACGCAGTGCGGTCTGGGTGCGATCATTGAATCAGCTTTGTCAAATAAAGAGGTAAAAAACACACGGAGACAAGCGAAGCGCTTACGCAGCGCGAGCTCGTTTGACGCAAACGCGAGCATGTTAAACAAGTTGGGAAATTTTTTTATTTGCCGGAGGAATCGGGCATTCGTGGCGTCATAAATTATTGCTTTTTGAGGCTTTTTGTTTGATGCTATAGGTGTGCTGAGTGTTTAAAAAGGAGCGGGATAGCTATCGTTTGCCCGGGTTGAAATAATTTATAAGAGGGTAGAATAAATTTGCTGTGTGCATTTTTTTTCCATTTTTTTTCTTTTGAGGTCAAGTTTACTGAATGAGCTATTCAACAATTTTATAGTAAGGCTTTTTAAAATGGGTTTTTAATTTAAAAAATTAATAAAGTTGAAATTGGAATGTAGAAGTAAAGGCGTTTGTTCAAAATTTTACGTAAGATTTGCACTATAAATCTACTTGAAGAACAATTTCGAATTGCAAGATTAAAGCGATAATAGTAATTAAAGTTGATTGATGATAATGAGGATGACTTGGTAAAATCTTGAAAAATATATAGCACTCACCGGTGACCATTACGCGAAGCCAAGTGCAGGGGTGTATGTGGGAAGATCAAAGAGGATGAGGAACTGCGCAGAGACTCTATCAGCTCGGGATGAGTTCGCACCAACAGCTCCACTGTCTCCAATCTGTGAATTATGAAGAAGAAAAGAAATGTATTTGCTATTAATTTTCTTTTGTTTCATTATCTATTTATGACGGTAAGATTGATAGGTAGTCTTTAAATGGTTTATAACCCTGGTAGAAATGTTCCCCATTTTTTGGGCAGCGGATGGCCAACTATGAAGAATTAGACATCCACTAGCCTAGTTTTAAACACTTGGCTAATTTTATTAGGGACATTTCTACTAGGGCAGATGTGAAATTTTGAAACAAGTACAAAATAGTACTCAATAGTCTAACGTAAAGAATTTTTTTTAACTCTAATAAAAGGTAAGTCTTTTTTCGATCATGATTAAAACTTTTGTTTAATTTAAGTTACCGAAATTATATGCAAAAGTTCGACCTTGAAAACATGTACAAACTATTTCATTGATCTTAACTAAAAAGGTTAAATAAATCAAAATATTCTTTTTTTTTTTTAAAGTATACACTCTAAACTCAAAAGTGTGAAATCTGGAAATAAAAAGTTACATAGTAACATAACTGTAACAATATTATATAGAAGAATATAACAAAGATATAAAATAGTATTGTTAAAATACTGGTAAGATATTGCGATGTATTATTATAGCAAAATGGCACTAATGTTATAGCATTATTTCACAGACATTATACAAAATACTGCATTAATATGGTATCAGCGTTGTGTTAATATTATAACAATATTATAGCAATATTGCAACTATATTGTGTTAATATTGTTTCAATATTGCAAGAATACTGTGTTAATATTCTTTTAATATTGTTAGAATATTACTACAATATTGTTACAATATTATTACAATATTGTTACAATATTACTACAATATTGTTACAATATTACTACAATATTGAAACAATACTAATACAATATTATTAGGATGTTGCTACAATATTGAAACAATATAAATATTATAGGTACTGATTGTACTAACATTGTGTCTGTATTGTAGCAGTAGTTTCAATATTGTAACAATATTCAAGCGTTGTTTCAATACTGTAACAATATTGTAATAATATCGTAGCAACATTAATACTTAAAAATTATTTAAGAATTATTTATAAATTCTACATATAAATATAAAGTTATATTCATAATATAGCTAATTATCTCAATTTTAGTATATTACTCTTATTTTCTATTACAAATTTTTTAATTCAATATGCTATATATATTCATGATATTAAATTAAGTAAATAAAAATTACTTTATGAATTGAAACTTACACTGTGAACTTTTATAAAGATTAAAATATAGGTTTTAAACTTTTTACTTCCAGGTTTCGCACTTTTGAGCTTAGAGTGTACCGCGTTCAAAATTGCTCCGTTTCCCCTATACGTAATATTTCGCAAATTATGTTTCTTTAAATGGTGGTCTTTATGAAATATATAATGCATTAATTATTATTATGAACTTGATAATATGCCAATTAACAAATTTGCATATTGAATTTTGAAATTGTTTCGAACTTATATTTCAATTAAAGCAAAGTAAAAAAAAACATTCATTCAAAAAAATTAATTTTTCAATCGAAATTTCCATTCAATCTACGCAAACCTATATAAAAAATACAATAAACAAATACAAAAATCCAATAAACAAAAGGCGAGGAATTTTACGATTTTCGAATGCCAAAGCTCATGAAAAAATTAAAAATATTTTATTCCGCTGACGCGACTGCGAGGCTCCCCCCTTCTGAATGATAAAATTTTAACGACGTGATTTACCTGCCATATTGCGCAGCAAGGTCCAGGGCGGATTCTCCACGGCTGTTGCGGATACTGGGATCGCATCCGTACTGCAGCAGCTGGGCCACGACTTCCGTGTGTCCATACTGCGCGGCGCAGTGCAGCGCTGTCTCGTTATCCTTGGTCTGTGTATCATCGGTGAAATAATGAAATTTTCATTTATGCATATATCCAATTAATTTTAGCTACTATTGTTATAGCTGCCTTTTTCGAGTTTAATTTTATTACTTATATTTTATGATATTGATACAAATTTTTTTTTATGCATTTATAAATAAGTTTTATTTTTTACTGTAATTAATATTTTATGAAATTATTTTGTATGATTTGCGAAAAATAAAGAATGGAATTGTATACATGCATAAAACGCCGCGCTGGTAAACAGAATTACAAGAATTTTTTTTATTTTTCATAATGATGAATAATAAAGTTAATATTATCCTCTTCACTGCTTAATTAAATCTAGTATCTTGAATGGAATGCAGACTAAAGAAAAAAAATTCCTGTTTACTGCTCATTAGTGCGTAATCACAATATCTTCATTCTAAATGAATATTAAAATAAATTCTATAGCCGTATTTTCTCTTTTCTTTAAATTCGAAAAATTCTTTACTCTCAGCGTAATTGCACTTAATAGAATAAAGTTTTTATTTTATAAAAATGATGAATTCAATTACCGTGAGGTTGACATTCGGCACCGAAGGCCCTTGACTCAGAATTAATCGCACAATATCCGAGTTTCCGGACCATGCCGCTAAATGAAGCGGAGAAGAGCCCTTAGCATCGACGATATTGGTTGATGCCTCGTGCTGGAGTAGCAACTTCACTACCTCTCTGCAGAAATAAGAAGAAACAAATATGTATGAATATATATACATATGCGTACACGCACACGGACACATGCACACGCACATACGCATACATGCACGCAAACACACCGACGCAAGTTCACCGATTAATGTAAATACATAAATTAATTGTAATCGGAGTTGTTGCGTTAATTCACGTTTGAATTAGAATCATAAATCGGTTGTATTTTCTGCTGTATATCTGAATTTAGAAACTTAATTTATATAAATTATAATGCGCCCAAAGTACATAAAGGTCGATGGTGAATTTGTTGAACCGTGTGGTTAATTTTGTTGGAAATGCATAATTTAATATGACCAGTTAATGAATTTCTGCATCGTAGAATATTTAATGTCGTTTTATAATCTAAATACCATGCAGTAATCAAAGCTTGTAAATTATTATTAATTACTTGTGCCCGTTTAATGCTGCATGATGGAGCGCCGAATAACCGCTGGAGTCTTGCACATTAGCTCCTGGACCTCGGCGTAAACTGCAATCATAAAGAAAATCAAGGTTAATTCAATTTTAAGAAAATATTAAGTATTTGAGTAAAATTTTGAAAAATATTTAAATAATTTCGTTATGATGATAAATACTTCAATTTTTATTAAAAAATTTTATTTTAAAACTAATAACATGATATATTTTCCTTTGTAAAATTTGAAAGCTTATAATTGTGCAATAATAATATAATATGGTTTAAAACAATATTATGCAATGGTAAGAAACTCCTCTAAAAAAATCGACACAAAAATTTTGTATGTATTCTACTCCATGAAATAAGTAGTTTAAGCCCTTATTGAAGTGTCTGCTACCTCAAAAACTTAAATTATACACTTGAATTATTATAAAACCGTCTTCCCAAAAGTTAAAAGTTCTAGAGATATCCCCATATAAGATTAATATTTATATTATTATAAATATTAATCTTCAATACAATATCAATACAACATAATATTAAATTTCGAAAAATCAGAACAATGTTGATTACAATAATCAAAATCTAAGGCTTTGGAGGATTCGCAGTGCATCTAATGCAAGTAACATTAAAAAAGATTTGAATAAATAATTCTTCGTTTAATAACTAACTTATCACCATAAATAGCAACTAAAACATTCCAGACTAAAGAAAAATCTTTTCAACGCGCAACCAGTCACAGACCTAATAATAAAAGTCCCTCCTCCCCATCATCCATTCCTCTCCCCATCTAAAAAAAAAATCAAAGAACAACACGAGTCTCTCTTTACACTTTCGATCAGCCAAGAGAGCTCATCCCGTATACATATCCGAGCCCGCAAACAATGAGCCCCGCACACGCGCGCCTTTTCCACGCTCGGCATTATATTTTTTTCCCCGATAAGAGCATAAACTCGAAGTTTGTAAACGCGACTGGGCTATTTGCACGTCCTCGGACGAGGCTGCACGCATATAGCAGTCGAGCGGCTCTTCGTTCGTTTGTTCAAGCTCCGCGCTCGCTAACGAAGCCGGCGAGAGCTAGCCGATATACCGTTCGACACATGTTCTCGTTACGCGCCATTGTTGCATCGGCAGATCTGCCTTTCTCTCTCTCGGACGTCGCAGTATATGCGAGAGCTCCCGCGGGAATACAGCCGGTATATAGACGAGGCATAATCCATATCCGTGTTTGCTCATGACTTCCGACCCTCTTTTTTGCCTTTCACCGCACCGGGAGCGCAAGCGAAATCCTCGGCCGCATCAGTTTCCAAGTCCCGGAATCTCGTTAAGGGACTTTGCAGCGGATGGTATAAGCTAGGTGCGACGTTGTTGCGCCATGTTTATGCTTTGGTGTGGGTGCGTTTATTGCTCGGGGGTGTGATTGCTAATCTTTTTAGGTTAGATGTCGTGTTTTTGAGATTGGGTTTGTTGGAAAAGTTTTGTTTAAACAAATTTAATCTTGTTGGGGAATCGTGAGATTGATTTGTAATAGTGTTCAGTAATGTTATTTTGTAATTCTGTACGCAGTAATTTATGAAAGATATTTTATAAATATATAGTAAGCATTTTAATTTCTGAATTTAAGCACTTTGGCGTGAAGACTCCAGTATCACGGCGCGCTACCAGGATTCCTAACAAAAAAAATGTTAGTAAAAGTATAACTAGAAAATGTATAATTGAACTTTTTAGAATGATGCTAAATTTCTAGAACAATATTAATAGTAGTAATATATTAATAGTAGTAATAGTATTTTTAAATATTTTTTTCCAGTCCCACTTACTACTGTAACTTTTTATTTAATTTTACTATTTTTAATAATTTTGAATAAACATTATAAAAACTCCTAATCGAGCTCCTCATACTGATAACAATGATTTCAGAAAGTTTTATTGACGTTCTACTGATTATAACCAGAATGTTGTTTTATTATGTAAATATATTCAGGTTTAAAAACATATAAACTATTTATTCTTATTGCTTAAAATGTTGCTTGATAGTTTCTATTTATTATTTTTAAGCATTTATTAAAAAAAAAAAAAACATATATTACTATAATATGCAGCATAAACATTCAAAGTAGCTGCAGCTTTTCTTTTTCGTATTTACACACAATTGCGCAAAATTGGATGTGTTTCTTACAGACCATAGTTTGTTTTTCTCTTCGAGGCATATTACCCGTCACGCTTCTATTATTAAGATCCATATTTACCCTGATCTTATGACCTTTTCAAATACAGTCGACCCTTCCCCATCAGTAGTTTCTCCCCCGCGTTTATCGCATGAACTTGCCCACGCAACTTCACTTTTGTGCGAACCGTTCGACTTATGAAGACTCCGATGTTATGATATGACTGGCACATTGATATATTGTCACCATTCATAATAAAAATACTTAATGACAATTTAACTGTAAATAAAAACTTTGTATTTTTTTTAAATTAAAAAATGTTTTTACATTACGTACAAAATAAATATAAAAAAATTGTAAATACTTACACAAATGTAAAAAGGACATTCATATTGTTTTTAAATAAAAAGTTTAAAAGTTAAAATATAAAAAAGGGAATTTTATTTTAAAACATTTCAAACGGCACTGTGCTAACATGATTTTAAACAAAATTAAATAAAATGTATCAGTTAAAATTGATGTTAATAAAATTAGTATTTATTTTTGTGTTTAACTCAAATTTTTTAATGAGGCAAAAGTATTTATCAAATTAAAAAGATCATTGTAAATTAAGATTGATAATCTTAACAAATATTTTTTTTTCCAAATACAAGGCAGATGTTTTTGTAATTTTAATTTGGATGTTATTTTTAAAGTTTTTTTAAAGTTTTCTATAATCGAGATATATGATTTATAGAATAAAAAAAAAATCATTTATCATACATTATTTTTAGTATGAACGGAATTTTGTGTTTTTCCTATCTTTTTCGTTTATAAAAACATTAAAACAACAGATTTAGGATAAATAACTTAGATAAATTTTCCTTTTTACCTAAATATTAAAAATAATATTCTATACAAACAAAAAATACATCGACATTAAATCGAGCCATCATCAGTACGAAAATTAAAACACACATCGCAATCATCAATAACATTCACTAAACCAACCCAGACCCCCCTCCCCATTCTCAATCCACTAATGAAACCCGCGAAAAAAATCAATTAAAAACCGCTTCCACGCAATTCCAGCTTCCAACTTCGCCCAACGACGACAAGGCGGTAAACCGCACATATCCAACAATTGCGACAGCGCGCGCGCTCCCACTTTCGGGGCAAGCCTTAACAGCCTCGTGTGCCATTCCACAAAGAAAGGGCCCGCAGGCCTGCGCGCCGCGGCGCTTCTTAACGAGTTGACTCGAGCAATTAAGCCGCGCGTCGCGCGGTGCCAGTCATTTCGCGCAACATAATCAAGCGCGGCAATTCAAAGGCTGCGCGCGCGCGCGCAAAAGAACGAAAGGAATCTATATACGCCGGCGCACGGCTCGTTTCAGACACTCAAGTAGGTACCTGCGCCGCCGAAGAATCGTTAAAGAGGGAACGCACAGAGAGCCACCCCCGCGCGCGAGGGAGAGAAAAAACGAGGGCGCGACAGAGAGAGAGAGAGCTGAGAGCGCGCACAAAAAAAGTCATCGAAGTATACACACACGCAGAGATACGCGCGTCAATCGCGAAATATCGCGTATTAATCCGATTCCCCGTGCCGGCCCCTCCGAGAGCGGCGCCGTGTGATCTATTGTAGGCGAAACATCAAAACGACGAGGGCGAGGCGCGCAATTCCGAATCGGCGATGAATGCACGTTCGAGTAGAGAGTCGCGTGCGAGCGGGCGGCTCTGTGTCGCCTTTTTACCAGCCGTCATTCTACTCATCTCTCTCTCTCCTCTGAACTGCTTTTTTTTTATTGAGGCCTTTTTAGCCTCTTTTTGAGGAGTGTATATATGGCGAGCTTCTCGTATTTCAATTCAGCGCTGGCTTTTCCCCGCGCGCGGGCTTTAATTTGCGAAAAGTGCGATTTACTGTTGTTGGCTTTTATCGAGTTTAACGCGAAAGGAATGTTTATGAATTTTAATACGCCTTTTTTGGTCTGCTCGTGGGTGGAGGATGTGGTTAGCGGTAAAGTAGTGCGTTTTTGTAGATAATAATATAAATGTGAGATACGAAAAAAAGCTATTGCTTTAAGAGGTTCTTTGTGTTCTTTCGTAAAGTTGACAATACTCATAAAAAATGATGTAGATTTTATAGATTAAATCTACGACAAGAAAACAGTAGCTGGCTAAATTATATGCTAATAATGACAAATATGAAGCGACACAATTTTTGAATGTGGCATGCTTAAAACAAAATATTAATAATGATAATAAAAAAAATTCTTGTACTAATAACTTTTTATTTGACCAGCACTTTTCCAGCTCCACTTTCGTCTTAAACACACACATTTTCCATTCTATGCACCGAAACACGCGCACTTATGAATCCGGCCACTATGTTAACATGCAACTTATACCTATACTTTCTCCGCTCGCGTCTACTCTTACACTTTTCACTTATTCTTCGCCCTTTTGTCTCGGGCGCGCGCGCGCCTTTTCTATTACTTCTGTCTAAGACATATATTTGTTTCTCTCGGCCTGTCCCAGTTTTCGTCTGTTACAACTGGCTCGGCTCTCGAGAGGCCATTTACAAGAAGCGCACGAGCCTTGGAAAAGTCATCCCACGCGCTCTGCACGCTTTGCACTTTCCCATTTATAATTATAACTGAGATAAATGGCTCCCTGTCGTTTTCAGATGCCATTATTTTTATAAAGTGTGGCAACTGATTTTCTTTCTCCGCGCGGTCGGTTTGTACTTTTGAAAACATTCTGTTGCTTATTGTACGTGTCGAAAGTATAGAAATCAACAACTCTGGGATTATAGAAAGCAAACAATTTGCGGCGGGTAGAATTAAAAGTTGGGAGTTACATTTTCTTTGAGACGTGGTATTATATATATACTTTAAACTTTTAAAAGTCGTCTGTTGACAGAGTTTTAATAAATCTTAATTGATACAACTTTCAAAAACTAATTCTTAATACAGAAATAAATTTTATTAAACATTGAATATTCATATTTTTGCATTTATTTATTTTATTTAATTGTAAATAATTAAATATTGTTTTTAGCTGAATAAGCTCTTAGGAGACTTCAAAGCTTAATAATAATAAAAAAATAAATATTATTATTCCCTGAATTTTTGAGGCTCAAAGTATTTTTTATTTAACAAAAACCCAGTCTCTCCATGCACAACGTCTCGTCTTTGAAATCACACATTACCAAGCCCCCCACCCACGCAGCCAGCGTTTTCGCATCAAAGATTCTCCTCGAATCTATAGCTACTCATCCCGAGCTCGTACCTGTACCGAGCGCACTCCACACTGACAATAGTTCAAACGCGCACGTGGACAGGCTATACAAGGGTCCTAGCCCTACGTCTCCTTGCACAGTGCACACAACCGCTCTTTTGACTCAGCCATTCACGGCGCTCATCCACTCAGCCAAGTTCCTTAATTAAACTCTGAAGATTGTCTACAAAAAGGACATCGTGGCCGCCGCGAGCGAAAGAGAAAAAGGGACACTCTCATCCCCCCCTCCTCGAATAGCTCCGGTATAAGGGCGTTACATAAAGCCAAGAGCGGGGGTGGAGGTAAGGAGAATCGCGAGCATTTGTGCGTACACGTATACACGAGATGACGATATAAAACGTCACGTATACAGGTATATACACGAAGGTGGAGGAGAAACGAGCTCTTCTCTCAGCCGTCGTCGCTTCTTATACCGCTACTTAATTAAGGGTGTAGCTAACTGCTCTCAGGCGGGGACAGATGAATTAGTTGTTCCTCGCGCTAGTTGTTATATACGCGCCTCGACAGATACACTTGGCCTGGCTAGCTTTGCTTCAGCTACCTTTGCGCTTATACCATCTCTCTCCCAGTCTCTATTCACACTCGATGTCGGACCTGCAGCTCGGCGTGGCCCCCCAATTATCTTTACGCGCCTCTGAGCACGGGAGGTGACGCGCGCCGCTCTGTAGGTGCGCCCAGGCCGATTTCGCGATTGTTAGTTTGCACTTGATTTAGACGGCTCTCTCTCTCTCTGTGTATAACTGTATGTGTAGCGGACTGATCGCGTTGCTTCTGCTGGTGGCGCGAGGCTCTTTTTAACGAACGAACTGTCTAATGACGTTGTAACTAGTACTGGAGGGTTGGGCTGCTCTTCTTTGGCTGTGCTCTTTTTTTTTGTCGGAGAGTAAGCGAACGCTAACGAAGTAAGAGTACTGAGCTGTGATAAAGTGGCAGGTGTTGTTACAGGGGTGGCTGACTGTGGGTATGGGTGGTTATCTTTTAATGACTGAACGAGGGAAATTTATGTGGGATGATGTAATATGGGGTTTATTGCTGGCTAATGATGTTTTTGATAAACGTATTCGTGATTTGTTGAGGTTAATGTTGAAGTGTTTGTTCCGGTTGAATGATTAGATAGAAAATGAAAATGAATAAGTAGCTTAATAATTCAAATTTCGTTAGGTGCTATGTATTAGGATCTAGTTTACAGATTACTTACAGTCACAATGATATTAGTAATTAGAGGAGCTACATAGTTTAGTTCTGATTACAAATGACCTAATTTTCAATTCGACGAATAATAAAGAAACAATATAAAATATAGTATCATCTTTTCTCTTGAAAATTCATAGCGTACCCTATTTAGAAAGAAGAAAATAATAATTAACCAAATTATAAAGCCTATACGGTAATATTTCAAAAATATTTCATTTCACATGTAAAACTTAATAAATTCGCAGCACACGCAAAATACGAAACTCAGCCGAACTTCATGCACGCATACTCGCATACATCCCCATATATGCAGTATGTTTTTGGTTATACGGAAACTGTAGGCAAGTCGATTAAAATACAAAAGTTAGCAGCCATCACTTCTCATGATGAAACGGCTAGCAGCGTTTCAGCAGGTAAATATTCATGCTATTCATGATAAAGTTTGTATGTGGCGTGAGCGAGCTGCGGGGGCGTCGGACGCTCACAATACTCTACCCAGGAGAAACGAGGAAGGCAGCAGAAAGAGAGAGAGAGGGAGAGAGTTGGCTCTGCGCTAGAGTTATTAAATTATACGGCTTTCCTTCGCATTTAACTCGTCGACACACTGAAGCGTCGAGTGGCAAAAGTGGCAAAAGAGTGTCAACTCACCGAGGTAAAACATGCTGGGCTTTCACGGAAGAATTCTTGATGGGGGAATTTTCGAATACTTTTTGGTTGGCGACTAAAAGTTTGGGACAAAAAATTTATTTGAATGTACTTTGTTTTGTACGTTACTGTAATTATGAAGCAGCTCACGTCTGCGTGAAAATACCTGATAAAATGCGTAAAAAGGATTGAATAAATTTATAATAGAGCTTCAATACCATAAATTGCGTAATATCTTTAAATAACCTAATTATTCAAATATCATTAAATAAATTCTTAAGCATTGATTAAATCAAAAAACAAAGTATAATCCAAAATACATACAGGCTCGACTTGCAAGCACAAATAAATATCAACAAAACAGTTTTGCTAATTATTTCGTCAAATTGAATAATAATCGAAGCAATAATCCTTCCCGGCGCACAAAGGCGCGCGCGAGGTAAAAATAAATTTGAATAGCTCTTGTTATCGGCAACAAGGCTCGCGTATAACAATAGCTCCGGCAGGTGCGCACAATATCAGCGCGCGCGTCAAACAGCTCTCGCAGAGCGGACGCAATTTCGCTAAATCACAACAAACAGATTTGCAATCGGGGGCAAGACGAGGCGGCGCGCTTCTGGGGAAAGCGCGTATATGGCTATTGACTATGAAGCCACTGTAAACGGGCTACTTGATCTGATCGCGCCTGGATGCCCTAATGATGACACTAATGATCCTCTTGCAAGCTCGTTTAACGCATCGTCGCTCTGCGTTCTGTCTCTCTCTCTCTCGCACTGTCATCTGCTCACAAGTAAATACGCTTGCACGCGTGTGATAATGGATAATTATTTTTATAACGCGTGTAATAGAATGATATTGATAAATAAAGTGTTGACGGGTTCATTATATCAGTAGGTTGCATAAAATGGCATTTATTCCAGGATTACTCAAGTAAGTGAAGTAAATTAATAAAAACTATTTCAAATGTATGTTTCATGAGTTATCATTCACTTAAAATTTCATATAGTAAAAAAGATTTTAACTTTTTTGAAAAATATTTCCAAAAGATCTCATTCATAATCATTCTTAATTACAATCAATCAATCCATATTCCATTATAAAACACCATTATAAACACCATTATAATTCAATAAATCCAAGCCTCCCAGCCTACCCCAAATTCCCCAAATTACCATATCTCCACTCAAAAAATTCGCAAATTCTCCACTAACCCAGCGCTAATCGTCGCTGATTCCGCCCATCTAACCACTCTCGCGCACAAAAATCGCCTCTCATAAAAGAATGAGCGCACGGCGATCGACGGCGACGACGCATAATTGAAGAGTCCCCCCTTCCCAACACAGAGCGTTAGCTTCTAGCAGCCTCTCTTTTTCCCCCTCCCCCTCCCGTTTTATTTCTTTCTTTATTGCTCCCTCGGGCCTTGCCGCATCGCTTTAGCCTCTCGTCGAAGCTACAAAAGCCAGGGCGCCCGATGCAATAGAGAAAAGAGAGTGCCGCATAAGGAGGGCGGAAGAGTGCGCGCGCGAAAAAACGAGAAGCGCTTGCGCCAGCTCGAATACATTCGCGCGCGCAGAGTCGCTCTTTGAGGCTCCTTTTTTTTTTCTTCCTGCGCGCCTTTCTCTCTGTCCTATCTTTTTAATAATAAAACGAACGCCGCCGTTTTCGCGCACGCGGCGAGAGGCAATTTGTTAGCCGAGTGTAGTGGGCGTTTGTCGCGTGATGTTGGATACATTTAGCGCTGTGTGAGGGTATGTGTGTTAGGGAGGAGCAGCGAGAGAGAAAGAGAGTAGAGAGTTAAAAGACTGCAGGGCTGGTGGGCGAGCGCGGGAGCATTGTCTCATCTGGTTTTCGTCTTTGAAACTCGGCGCGTGCGGCCCATTAAAATGCGCAAGCCGTTTGCGCTCGGGGCTTTGCGCAGACGTGCGCGGCTTTGCTTAGAGGTGTCTTTTTGCCGCGCTTGCGCGCGCAAGCTTGATTTTAGTTTTTTAGCTTGCCGCGTTGCCCGATTGCTGTGCATCTGCTTTTTTCGGTTTGCGGTTGGTTTATAAATTGAGGATGTTTGAGGGAGGACTTTTGAAATGAATGGTTATCAGTGGTGATTGTGAAATTGAGTATATTTTTAATTTATTTTTGTGCATGCTTCTTTTTTTAAGCTTTGAGAATCCGTATCAAAGAAGAGAGCTTTTTTAAGCTTTTACGAGCTTTAATGTAAACTTACGGGACGATTATTATTTTTTAAAGTTAAAATTACTTTTGTAATTATTCTTATTATCATTATTAGATTAACTAATGGTAATAAAAATAGTATATTACCAATTTATATTTTTAGTAATATTATTTATATTTATTGATAAAGTAATACAAAAAATTATTTAAAATTTAAAGGTGATTTCTTACGTATAATATTTCAAGGTAAAATGATCGCAAAAGCAAAAGATATATAAATGTGCTTACATGTGCGAATATTCCATCAATGCAGCACATTGCACTCACAGTAGTATACGAACTCTACTTGCTATAATCCATGATATTAAAACGATAGTATATCAATTTTATTATTTAAAGCTTAGAAAAGCACAGATAAAAATATTAATATTGCATTTGACATTTTTAGAAATAAGTGCAATAAAATAATGTCTTAAATTTTTAATCTTTCAGTAAATCTATTATTATTCTTAAACACAGTTCAGCCTTTTCATTAAACGTTCAAATTCCAGAATACTTCAAATACGCATTAAGCAATTCTAGCATTAAGCAATTCAGCTCTATCCACCTTGAATGTCAAACAGTGTACTTTAGCCAGTTCTGAGAGCTCCCTTGTCGTTATAAATTTTGATGCGGATTAATTAACGAGAATCCCAGCCGAGAGCAGCTCGCTCCTTCCGTTTTCCACAAACGCAAGATAATGTAGCAGCAGCCGGAAAACTAAGGGTCAATAAAGGTCAATAATACTAGGTCAATAAGACATGCAACTGCCCTCTACGACAGCGATATACACAGCACGGATACAAAAGCACACACACTTGAGCGAGAAAAATGAAGATGGACATTCACGAGACTGAAAAAAAGCGAGGCCGCGAGATGAAAAACGCCTGCCCGAACAAAAGGGCGTCGCAACGGTAAATGGCCGATGAAAGGGGGGGGGGGGGCTAAATAATGCGCTCGAGGAGAAAAAAAGAAGGTCGCCGAAGAACCAGCGCCGAGGCCTGATCGTATAATTACGAGCCCCGTGAGTGGCCCTTACTCAAGAAGAATTCAAGCGCAGTTTTCAGCGCTGGCTGTACGCGTGCCTGAATTATTCCGGACTTTGGAGAGGGGGGGAGGGGGTCCCCCGCAGGGAGGACAGATCGATCCCCGCGGGCCGCACTGTCAATGGGTCTCTTTTCGAAAAGCGCAAATTGACGGGGATGAGATTTTTTTTAATTGGCCGTACGTTTTGGCTGATTTATTCAGGCCGAGCGGGATGCGATGTGTGCTCAGTGGTTGAGGAAAAAAAATGGTCCATTTTGGTGGGTGGTGCATTGAAAAATTTATTCGATTTGAATTGGGAAATGTTTTTTTCAGTATTTGCAGTAGGGAGTAATGGTATATTGAGACAAATTTTGTTTGAATTGATAAATGGGGTTTATCTAATCGAGAGAAATTCAATTTTTCCTGGATAGTTTCATTTTAGTTTATTAATTTGTGGAACTGTGATTCTTTAGAAACTATTTAATCAGAATAGTGAATGCAACTACTATGTGGAATGATTTAGAAACATTTCTAGAACGTTGGTTGAGATTAAATTCGAGTTGGTTTCAAGCAAGTAACTGTAATAATATTTTCACGATAATGTTTTATTATGAACGATGAAAAGGTCGAAGCTAATGGTCGAATGTGCTGAAATAGCGTCTGACGGAATAGATTTTATTATCTGTCGTTAAGTCGTGGGGAGACGAGCAATCAAATTGCTCTTGAAACAACTTATTGTATACGAAATGCAGTTTATTTTCTTTTCTCTCTTTTCCTGGCTCTGTTCCTCCATACTAAAAAATGTAAATAGATGTCATTTTTTACCTTTGGAACACCAACTCGATGTCTAACTAACCATCAATAAAAAATACCTAAAAAAACAGTAACGTTGTAATTTTACTAATATTTACTTAACTTCAAAAGTCAGAAATAAAAATTAAATGTTAAAATCAATAATATGAAATAATATAAAATTTGTATTGCAATACAAATGAAAATTTCCTACGTCAATAAAAATAGAATGATTTTATATGACTATCTTTTTTATTTTCAGTTTTCCTGCTATAAAACATTAATATATTTAAGGCAGGTCTTTGATTAAAGCACTTCCTTGAAATCAAGAATTTGCAGGGTGTGGCCACTATCATCTTTTGCAAATTTGTTATTTCAAAGAAATGCTAAGTATGATTGAAGGTCTTTATATGACATGCTCCTTAAAAAAATTTCATTGATTCTTCCGACAAAATTAAGTATATTAAAAATTAAATTGCTCAATTATTTTGAATTTGAAATAATGTAATCTTATTGTTAGATATTAAGTTTGAATTATTAATTTTATTTTTATTTTAATACAATTAAGCTGAAGCTCCTGGCACATACAGCTGTAATCCAAGGTTGTATGATCTTTTATTGAAACAAAAGATAAAACCGTTACAATAACAAAATAACAAAAATAAATTTCAAGTAAACTTATAACCTCAACAACTTCATTAAGAGAATTATTACTGTAACTCGAAAAACGTGATAAATTCTAATTCCTATATAAAAACTACTTTTCAAACAAAAACCACAGCATCAAAACTCCAAAAACACATTCACCCAACGCATCCACTAATCCAAAATATACTCCGATATAGCCACGAAGAAGCCGGCACACACGTGCATATGCATGGCCACATAAGCTCTCGCATATGCAGGAAATCAACGTCGATTTTATGGGCCGCGAAACTCTCGTCGTGAGTCAATATTACTTGATTACCGCGCAGCCAGCCTGTGTATAAGTGCGTAACACGGAGTCGCCGCGCGCGCGCGCGCGCGTGAGTCACATTGATGCCTGAAATCACTGTTATTAGATCAATCAACAGGGAGCCGTACAGGCAGGCTGCTGCAGTCGCCACTGCGTCAGCACAGCCGAGGTGCGATTATTGGTCATTGATAAAAGCCTATTTTCGCCGAGCTTTCGCGCCTTCCGTCGTTTTAAAGCGCGGCTTGTTCGCTCAGAGCGAAGTCAGATGAAAAACTGGATCGAACGTGCGTCGGACAGTGTGTGTGCAAGCTTTGTTTTGCTCTTGGGAGCCACAGTTGGGTGACAAAAAATTCATGAAATTTTAATCGGTTGGTGCGCGCGTGCTTGGCGAGGCTAATTACGAATGCGCCGAGGAAACGCGCGACCGTTAACAAAGGTGTTGAGGAAGCTTGTCGATCGTTTGTAATAGGAAATTCGCCTTTGTGCTGTGAGAATGTTTGGTGTTTGAAGAATTTTCGTTGGATTTTTTGAATTTTTTATTTTAAGTTTACAAAACTTATTACGAAAATTATTGAAAAAAAATTACTGAAACTGGAATATTATTAAAAGTGACTAATTACAATTAAAATTAAATGCAAAAAGATTTAAGGAGGTTAGTGCGCGCCAGTTAACCAAAAAAAATGATTTTATGTTTTAATACAGTTTTTACTAGTAAAAAACAATAAATTATATTTATTAATGCTATAGTAAAGCAGTAAAAAACATAAAAATTAATCTAATTTATCAAAAGCTAAATTTAGCTAATTTTTAAATCATACTGGGCCACCCTATAGATATATACAAATAATATTAGACTTAAGTTTCAAACTTTGATATTTTTAAAACGGTGAAGCTAGAATTCCTGAAACTTTTATATGATATTTTAATTATAATTCTTAAAAACATATTTATTTTTTGAAAAAATCTTAAGAAAACTTTGGTCGTTATAAATAAAATTGTTCATTTTAGCATAGCTCTTCCATAAGACCCCATGTTAAAATGCACAACTTTAAGAGTTAATAAATCCGAATCAATGAAGCTAGGCCGTCTAAAATTTTTACAGCATATAGATATTAATGTTATTTATATATGGTAAAAATTATAATGAATTCTTAAGAAAATGGGATATCGCACTAACCTCCTTAAAGCTGTTCTTTTAATTGAAGTCTTAGGCGATTGTGACATATTATATTTTCGAAAAACTAAAAATTAAATAAAACAACAAGGGTTGTGTAGTTTCTAATGGAACGTTTCACACAAACTAATTACTAATTTACATAATTTTAGAGGACAAATTCTACATAAATTAGGATCAAATAATATATAGACAAAAAGTCGTTGTTAAATTTATCAATAACAATGATTTAACATTCATGAACAATTTTATTTGATTATCGCTGACACATTGTAATGCAGTAAACAGAATGACTAGCGCAATAAGTCGATTGAGAGGAAAAAGGTGGTTTCTCGTACGTGCGATAAGAAACGTGATAATCCAGGTGAGCATTAGAAAAAGTGATAGCTCGGCTGAACAATAATGATTTTACATTTAAAATGCTTCTCTTTTTTATTAATGGATAAATATCAATATTTATATATTAATATTTGGAGGGTTCAGAACCAAAGGAGGCCCAGTGCTATTTTAATGTTTTTGAGAAAATACAGTAAGTACTGCAACTAACATTTAACTCGGAGGATCAGTATACTTAGATTTACAGAAATTATAGTATTTGAACACTGGAGCCTTCCATTTTTAAATAAGAAATAGATTTTTTAAATCTATAAATTCAAATGTTCAACTCTGAATCTAGGTGTAGGAGAATTGCAGATTACTAATGTTGTAGAAACTTTTGACGATAATTTCTGGTATCTTGAATAGCATAAAAGTACCTGTGATAGGTCTAACACAAAACACGATAAAAAATAAATTTTATTAATCTGTATAAGAATTTTATGAGGTTCTTTATAGTAAAGTCGAAAAGTTAATTTATCTTAAAAAAACTCAAAAACTATAAGTAAATTATGTAAACATTCTTATTATAAGCTCATTAAACTTTTGATGGGTCTTATAAATAAGTTACCTGTTTAATAATATAACATTTCCTCATAACATATTTTATTCGAATTATTATTTTGTAACCACCAATTTGTTTATTATAGAAGTCCATTAAAAATTAAAATTTGTTCAGCAAACTATGTTAATTTCTTGGAGAACCACGTCAAAACTTCACAATTGAACTTTTGAGAGAATAAATTAAATTTTTAAAAGTTCATTCGTACTTTATGGATTTTTAGTGATAGAAATGTTTAATATTAGCGTAAAGAACCGTATGTGATAGCTATAAGGGTTAACGAAATTGATTTTTAACAATGTTTTATTGAGAAGTCGTTGTAATTTAACAGATAGTTTTATCATGTAAACACCTGGAACCACCTATTAAAACTTCAACAAAAATGGTAAACCGCACAATCGATATTCTCTTTGTAAGTTCCTTTATCCGAAATTTAGCTATGCATGTTGATTGGTGTACTAGAATAATTAAAAACATTTACGTAAATTTAAACTAATCAAACACTACAAAATAAAAATTATTTAAATAAACCGAAGAAAAATGTTATGAAAAAATAAGTAAATCTTCATAAACAGTTAAACAGATACATATTTAGAAAACAATATTCTAGGCACAAATCGTATAATAACTTACGAAATCAACAATTATTGCAGCTGATAAGAGTATATCCGAAAAAGATTAATCTCACACAAAAGAAAATACACTCTGATGAAACATTGAATGTGAAATAGCGATAAAAAAAATGAAAAATTCACAATAGAATGAAATAGAATTTTATAAATTCAAAGCAATAGCGAACAGAACTGTAAAAAAAGATAAAATCAATCATGGCACAAATTTCTAAAATCAATAAAGGACAGCGTACCTACTAAATAAATATGGGGAAAAAAATTAATTGAAGGATATAAAGATACAAAACTGACAGTTCTAAAAGAAAAAAAAAGTTATACATAATAATGCAGACATATACTATAACTAAATTATTTATTTTAAATTCCTGTAAAGCAAATGTCAACGAAAAATTTATACAACATACAAATATATAAAAATAATATAGATACAGAAATTGATCAAACAGAAAATTGATCAAGAAAATAAGGTATAATCTAAAAAGCAAATTGTGATTATACAAATATTTAATGTAAGGCATTTAGTGCTATAGTCTAGGAATTGATAGGATGATAGTAATAATAATAATCCATTTTCAAGAATATAATAAAATAATTTAAAAAGCTTTACGAATCGAAACATTCTCATAAACGAATTATTTGATTCGCTTTATTAAAGTATGATAGCAAACATGTAGAAATAGATACATTATTCTAATAATAACTTCTGAGTTAATTTTAATTTAAATTAAAAAATTTATAGCTCACGGAAAATGAAAGGCAGAATTAAAAAGAATAATTTGTACTCAAAGTGTGTTAGAGTAAACAAATGCGGTAAAATTAAATACTTACACTTGTATTTTACTATTCAAATTTAAAGCATGATTTGTAATTGTGGCATTTGTTAAAAGACCTTATCCATTACACCTGTAACACTGAAACTATCAATCTCATCCATCAGCCAATCAAACTTAAACCCTCCCCTCTCTCAAAACTCAACCACCAACCACCAATCACATCCCCCTACTCCTCCACCGAATCCGCGAATCCCTCAATCAAACCTCCTCTAACCCATCTCCAAAATCCAAATCAACCGTCCCTCAAACAAAAAACCACATCGCACGCCAACGTTTCACCTTGAAAACTCCTCAGAGTCTCAATAATTTTAAAAAGCCCGTGTATACGCTCGGCTCTTTCTCTCTGCGATGACGAAAGGAGCTGCTGCTGCGGCGGCGGTGGCGGCGGCAGATGTTCAGCGGATTCTGATAATCTTGCGCTGCTGCTCAGCGCACGAGGCGAGCGGCATAAAGAGGCTATATGCAGCGGCAGGTATATATATATACATATACATATACACATAGAGCCGCGCGCGCAGACGGCAAGAGCCGAAGCCTTATGCGCCGCCGCGTGTGCGCTCGCAGCTGCCGCCGTGTGGGCCCGGTGCGAGATCTGGCCGAGAATAAGAGTGGGGATTCGGGGCACGCGACCGCTAGCAGCGCGCCAGCAGCACCCCCGTTTTTCCAACAATCATTGCCGCAACCGTCAGTCTCGAGGGCCGCTAAGGCTGTGTAGTAGCTACTGCCTGTCTGGCTTCGTTTTCTTTTTTTTTTCTTTTTTGATTTTTTATTGTTATAGGAGAGCGGAGTGTGAGTTTTTTTGTTTGGTAGATAAGGAGTGGGTGGTGAGGATAGCTGTGTGACTTATGAGTGGGTTAAGGAGATAGAGAGGCCCGATTTATCAGGTAAGAGGATTAGTGGTTTTTTGAGCGCGATGGACAGTTTGAAAGTTTTTGGGGAGTTGAAGAGATTTAGAGTTTTAAATTTTAATTTTTATTGACTGTTTGGATTCATTTCATTGGATGGATGGCGTTATTTAAATTATTCCAATTTGACAGTCGCGCTTTAAATGAATTTGTAAAATTATTTTTTTAATAATTTCTTAAAAGTAAAACTACAAAATTTAAATGTTTTCCTTTTTATTATTACTAAATATCGAGCAATAATTAAAATTTCAAATATCCAGTTTCTATGAAAAAATAAATTAATAATAATTAATAATAGAGAAATAATAACATAAGTAATTGGTCTATCAGTCATTAAATGCCCAGCATAAACCGTCAACTTATATCAAACATATATTATGAAAGGCCTTTATCAGCTCGTATAATAAATAAATTAAAAATACGTAATGATAGCAACGTTTAAATACTCTTATTAATTAACAAAACTGCAGCGTACCGTCAGCTCTCCAGCGTAAAATCAAACGATCAATAAAACAAACTAAAGACAAATTAATCATCCGTGCTGCCGAATAATAACGGCAATATCCACTCGGTCGGCAAAAAAACACGCCTCTCTAAAATACAAATAAAAATACCGAACAAATATCATATGTATCGCGCCGAAAGTTCGATAAATTTGCGACCTCCGCTTAATGAAAACTGCGCGACATACAGGAGCAGGTGCCGGAGGACCGCGCTGAACATGTGCTCTCTCCTCCCCCTCTCACCGGGCGCGCGCGCGAGCGAGATATATTTGAATGATGATTGTTGCTGCGGTTTTGCGTTTCCAAGCGTCGGTAGCTCCAATATTCTCTTTTATGCCGGGCGGCCGAGCTGCGTTTGGCAAAATATTCAAGAATCGCAGCTATGTACATTGGCGCTAATTGATTGTTTCAGCCGCAGCCCCAGCGACGGCGAGATGAAGAGGTCGTCATCGGTGAGTTTTCAAAAGCGAATTAACGCGTTTTAACTGCTCGTTTGATGACGATGTTATAATTGATTTTTCTTCTATGTGTTTTTGGGTGGGTGTAGGCATCGGGCTCGGGTAAAGACAATGACAGGCCGAAGAGGTTCAAGCAGAATGAGGAGCAATCGGTATGAATAAAAGACAAAATATTGATGGTAGCTTTTTAAAGACGTGGCTGGATGTCTTTGTCTTTATCGAATCAAGTTTTCATTGTAATAATAAAATAATTTTTTATGCAGAAATAAAAGTTGTCCCCTACCTTAGATTTCAAGGCGTGGATTTAGTAATATGCTATAAAAAAATAAAAAAATAATCACTAGATATTGAGAAAATTTTGATTTTATTGAAATTGAATAAAAAACTCAAACTCGGTTTAATTTGTTTTTGTAAGGTCAAGCAGGAACAACTTTTACTTTTGAATAAAAATAATTTGTGACAACGACAAAAAGTGATTAGACAAAGACAAACATCCGAACGCCTTTTAAATTTTATTCGGCTTGGACGAATTTATTATAAAGCGTCTTGATTTTCTAGATACCAAATACTCGAGAATATTTGCAGCTAGCGCTGGCGAGAATCGTGGAACTCCAGAGGCAAATCAGCGACGGAGTCTACGTTACTGACGAGACCAGCGATCTTGGTAAGTTCTTGATTGCACGCAAATTTTATGCAGATTATGCTTCATCGTTCTCGTTACGTGTCCCTCTCGAAGGTCGGCCACGTAATTTCCTCAACTTTTCACAAAAAAGCCGGCTTTCGTTATAACTTTAACGATCGTCCACTCTAGTTAAGCATGAAAATGAAAACACATAAAAATATGTCAACCTTTCGAGTATACCCCAAAAAACAACGACACATCCAAAAATCCACAGGCGAATCGGACTCGGACGACGACATAATGAACGAGGTACTGACGAAGGTCTTCAAAGACCTGCCGGGCACCTCGAAAGCCGTCACCAGAATAATCGACTCCACATCGAAGCCCTCGGCAGGCCAACTTAAAGCGATACGCTCCAAGCGCGTTCAATTGTCTGGTTTCGAGATTTGCCGCAAGGTCGCCGTCAATTTCGTCAAGACGTCGGCTCCCGATCAGGTATATTAACCCAACTATTTCCATTAACGGGAAACGATCGCTTCCTGTATTAGCTATGGACTGAGTTTAAAGAGCGTATTCTGTTACCATAGCAGCAGCAGCCACAGCAGAGGAGACGAGACTGCGAAGACGACGAGGAGAGAAAACGAATGTCGGCGAGCCTCGATCTGCACCTGGCAGTCAAGCAGAGGGACTACACCGCTCGGCTGATGAGAGAGTGAGCCGTTCGTTCGCCAACTGCCTGTGGCTTGATTAACGGAGCGGGAGGACACTTCGACTTCTGTCTTGTTTGCCATTGCACGATTCTAGTCAGTTAGTTGTTTAAGGGGAGCTATTTACCATTATGGATTTTAATGTGTATTGGTGTAAGATTTTTTCGCGCTTTTTATTATGATGATGAGTGTCTTTTTAGATGTTTTTTTTTGGGTTAGCGATGATTAGTTGTAGGTCAAGTTAATTAAAGTCAGTCGCTTGTATTTATTATTAATTATACGACAATTGCACGGTGGAAAATTTTTTGTTTTGTGAAAATTTTACATGAGGAAACTTACTGTTTGTATATTTTTTTCTGTAAAATTAAATATATATGTAATAGTTTTAACTAAGAAAAATTAACACGATATATTTAAAAGAGTTTTAGCAGTTCAAAAACTTAAATCGATTTACAACTATACACTTCGTAAAACAAGACTTAAATCTCTTCGCTTAGAAGTAGTTATATCGTTTAATATTATTTTAAGTTACGTTTAGTATCTTTGTGCTTTTAAACATTTCGGTAGCTAGTAGATGTAATAATTATAAATTATTTTTTTTTTCATAATATTGTGTAATCTTTAAAGTAGCTAAATTTGCGAAACTTCTAGTCACTAAATATTATTGTATATTCTAGTCAACTATAATTTTAAGAAATTTTATAAAACACTAAAACCGTTTACTTAATAAATGAAAACTTTTATTTTAATGTCTTTGAATAGTGTTTTTTTTTTAATTTACATTTGGTGAAGTTAAATAAAGAAATCGTTTGATTTCTTATTTTCTGAGACTTAATTGTCATTGTGATACCGGAAACATAAATTTGTATTGTAATCGATTTTTTTAAGATTTATGCGTGGTAGCCCTTAATTCGATTCCCGCCTACAGTACCTTTTCTTCTTTAATTTATTCTATTTTACAATTAATAACTTGAGATACTTTTTCGTTGTAATGTTCTGTCTAGTTTGTATAAATCTGGATTTTATTTAGTTCTTTTTAACCTAAGCAATATAATTATCATAACTCATTTATGGCAAATTAGAGCTTACCCTTCTATGGTTTTATTACAAACAGCATTTTCGTAATTAGAAGGTTTTATATATTTTTTACATTGGAAAATAAAATATTTTTCTCTCTTGATAAGCCTTTTTTCATTTTATATATTATTTTATATTTCTGATATATTTCTGGGAATAATTTATCAATGCAGTCTTTCTTTTTCTACATTTATTTATGAAATGATCTACCGTAGTAAAGAGATTTTCTGCTAAATCATATGCCTAAACTTGTGCTAGATCATATGTATAGGCATATGCTAATTCATGTGTATTAATCATTTGGTACGTGTAGACATTTAAAGTTCAAAATGGTACAAATTTGTTTCACATCACCAAAAGTTCTTAATTGTATTATGCGCCTCTTCCTCATGATCAATGTAGTCCCCCCAACTTATACCATTCTAGCCACAAATTTCAAAGTTTATAAAAAAACA